>NW_019060047.1:434214-449682 GCF_000696155.1 Zootermopsis nevadensis
CTGGTGTTTGAAGGTTGTGTCATCGTAATTATGTTGTATGAATATTTCATTCGGGTGCTAAGAGAGTCGTTTAGGGAGAGAGAAAACTGTACGGACTGTATATGAAGTTTGACATTTAGGAGTTGGGTGAGAAGAAAAAATTAAAGGGAGAGATGTTTTACAATGGAGTACACGTTTTACAAATATGCCCGTTGCTGTTTTGCATGCTTCATTTGCCTTGATGTTTATTTACTGCAAATACTAATATGTTGTTTAATATGCAGTTCTTAATAAGATGTACCTAAGTTTTACAGAATGATTTTTGTACTATGAGTCATGTTTATGAAAACGGTTAGGTTAGTTGAGTAATTGGAAATTACAGCGTCATGATGAATGAAACAGTTTGTTCATCATTGTGTACTATTTATTTATTTTTATGGTAATTCACACAGAATGTGTTGCAACAAACAGTTCTTGCTGTTTCTGAAGCTCTCAAGCTTTGCTCGATGAATCTGCAATGCAAACAATTTAAGAATCAGTTTTATTCGCCTGTACGTGTTTCATTTTGAGCCGTCACTGTGATATTTGAATACATTTGTAGTTTATACTTCCGATAAACGTGTTTAGATATATTACATGCTGATAATATCGTACATAGAATTTTAAAGTCTTGTCTGTATTGTACAGAACGTGTCATAACTTATGCACCAAGGCTCTGGCTTATCAGCGCTGAGACCTGAGATCTGTTCCAGGTAATTTGAGGTGATATTTATAGTTGAATTTTCGCTGGAGCGGCTTTATTTTCCTGTTTTTTTCTTCAGCTTTTCCCTGCTAATTATCGTCGCACTACTACTCTATATATCATCACACCATATGTTCGCAAACCCTGTTCAAATACCACATCATCATAACCTCAGTGTTAAGTTGGGGCTTAATACCTGAAGTGTGTCGAAGGAAAGGAACACGCACAATTCATTTATTGTCATTCAAATCGGAAAATACTGAGTTACATCATATTCATGACCGGGACAGACAAATGCAGCAAGTGAATTTTCTCTAAGAAACACTAAAAGGCTTGTGCAGTCTGTTATAATTTTTCCGATGTTTCAAAGATCCTTGCTGCCTCCATTATCGCCCTGATGATGGAGGCAGTAAGGACCTATGAAACATTGCTAAACGTCTGCCAGACTACACGGCGCTACAAACCAGAAGACGGGCATTTTCACCAAAACGTCTTCATGACAATTCAGACGAGTCAGTTGAAGTACCTGAAGTCTTACCTTGTAAAAGAGAATATGTTAGGATCCATTGTAACAGTATGTTCCTCCACACCCGTTGCGGCAGCATAATTCACCGGATTTACATCCGTCGTCAGATGAACACAGAATAGCGCAAATACCAACCTCCCCAGGTTTAATTGGAGGACACTCTGCTGAGACACGCATCAAGATGACGCACATCACGAGGAGTGCGATGCAGGCCACTGAATGCAAACGAGCCGCCATTTCTGCTCTGATCAGTCGGTTCTATGAAGCTGGAAACACATTACATGTGTGAGTCTCTCTCTTTATATGTATATGAGTGTGTATAAACAAATCATTACAAGACGAGATTTCCTGTTTTCACGGCAGGAAGTATGAAGATTGACTTTCGGGATGTTGCGCCGTGTAGTGGCAAAAATTCCCATAACGGTTTTGAGGTTTTCTCTGTAATGAAAAATGTGACCTTCTGGGTTAAGCCCATGGTTGATTTGAGTTTCATTTACAATTTGATTGTTTATCAGTATGAAAAAGAATGAAATAGTTCCAACAAGGCCTAAACCAATTTTAGAAGAAATTTGTTTCGTAGTCTCCAAGGTGAAGAATGTGGACAGGTAGATAGATTGATACGCAGTTATTAAACAGTCGAATAATACTTAAAGAAATCAGAAAATGCTGCTTACCTGAATGATGTCTGAAGCCACAATAGAACCTTTTGAAACGAACCTTTTATATTTCTTGTAAAAGTTTTCTTCTTCTTCTTTTTTAAATGTTTTGCTTTATCAGTTTGTTGGTCACTACTTATCTCTTCTACACTTCACGCTGCCCTGGCTTATCGCCATTCTAACGCTTAGTGTATGGCAAAGAGTTTTCTCCATCGGGTTGCTGGTATTTCCACAAATTTAATTCGCTGCCTGTGGAGGAGACTTGGTCTTAGGGGAAAGCTTTGCCCGTCTGTTGCAAATTTCGTTGAGACGGTCAATTGAAACTACTCCTGGATTCCAAAGAAAACGCATATATTTATATTTCTTTCTGTTACTACGAAATTGTGTCAGACGCCGATTAGACCTTTCGTGAGACGATAATACAAACTAGTCATTTGTTTTAAAATTAACCTACAAGGAAAGTCAACACATTACCTAACCAATGCATGTATGCAACCTGTTTACTTGTACTGAAGATAATTTTTCCACATTAATGTTAGGCGAGATACTCCCAAGGTGTATTTACGTCGGTTAATACCTGATCGGCACTTAATAAAAAGAACATTTCAAGATTCGGGACATTTTATACCACAGCTACAGGCGACTACAACTATCGATTTCCCCGTTCATCATTAGCGTCTGTGACGCAAGGGTCCAACACAGATACATGCAAACTATAGTAGTCACCCATAGCAATGTCACCCATGTGTGACAAACACATTGCAGTTATTACGTGCGAAGCTTTTCGATTGTAACTCTTCCATTACACGAATTAAAAGGTGAGTTCTTTGTATTCTAGGCTCTAATAATCATTTTTGAAGAACCTAGTTACGGTACGGGTAAATTTACCTAAAAATGTGCACATTCCTGTGAAAACAGAATGTAATTCCAGGCTAAGAAGAAGTGTGCAGACATATAAACGCCGAATCGTATTTACAGTAGGAGACGGAGAGAGGAATAGTGAGGTAATTCCTTATTAAAGTTGTCTTTGTTTTCTTGCATGTAGCCGATTCTTAGTAAGTTACATAAGGCTCAAAGTATTCTAGTGAGAAACTGATATTCACATTCCAGTTTTTGCAGGCAATATGTTTTGGTTGAAAATGTTGCCAATTTCTTTGTTTCCGTTTGAACAGATTTTCTTATTTCATTGGGTCTAAATGTGCGTTTACTTCAATGCTTACGAAAAAGAAAGAACACTAAACGTTCTGCTTGTCAACCCTGCATCATTCGTAGATATTACGTTGTGTACGCGAACGCAAGACTCAACCACGTGGCTGAAAACAGCAACGAATGTTTTGTTATATCAGTTCATTGGTCGCTACTAGGGTTCGGATGTTCATGACATGTCATATTTTTATTGGGGCTTCTATTTTGATTCCAAACTGAAATTAAACGCTAACTTGGTTATTCTAATCACAATTATGCTGTTTTTATTTTGCATATAGATGTATATTTAGGTCATTTTTAAGCTTTTGGTCAAATTTGTAGTTAAATGCATAATTTGGTTATATTTTGAGGATAAACTTCATGTTTTGGTTAAAATTTTTGGTATAAAATTCTTGCGTGTAAATACATTTATCAGACATTTACAGTAAATCCTTCAGTTAGTTAAGATGCCAAAAGTGAAGAGTTCTGAAAGTGCGAAGTAAACAGGTTTCGTTATAAAGCCTGTGTTTAATTTCTAAACTGTGTGAGTGGCATGTACAAAGTAGGCCTATGACAGTCCTCAGAGGAATTACCGTACTTGGTGAGTAGAGTAACTTATATTCGTTTGTATGACATGTATTATAGTATTGTGTGTTCATTTTTCCTTATCTCTTTACACATGCAGCCTCATTAATTATTTATAAATTAAGTTTTGAGTGTATTAAAAATTAGTTTCACTTTTCTTTGAATTGACAAAACTTGAAATAAGGGGAACTGGAAATCGTATCCATATATAACGACGTTGTTAAATTATTTTATCCTTTGTAGTTACTGGTGTTTGAAGGTTGTGTCATCGTAATTATGTTGTATGAATATTTTATTCGGGTGCTAAGAGAGTCGTTTAGGGAGAGAAAAAACTGTACGGACTGTACGAGGTGCGATCGGAAAGTTTCTGCCTGAATCTCTTCTATCGTCTCAGATCTCCTTCCCTTTAGCTGAATTTTCATCTTTGGGAAGAGGAAGAAGTCACACGGCGAATAAGGAGGGTGCGGGATGACGGCCATGGTGTTTGAGGCCAAAAACTGCCGAACTTTGATGTCGGTGTGCGCTGGCGCGTTGTCATGATGCGTCGCATGTGGAGTTCTTCCTTTAGAATCAGCGGACAGGTCCCATAGCCTATCCCAACAATGTCGCACAAGTCGTTGATGGTACGACGACGATCTTCGTAACATTTTCGGGCGTTGTGCTCAAAGATGGTCGTTCATCTTCAAAGTAAAATACGCAGTACCTATGTCCAGAACGCTGGTAATTGTCTACAAGACTACACAGTGTTAAGGGCAATCAGCCTGATGACAGAGGCAGCAAGTATCTGTGAAACGCTGGTAACCTTCTATCTGATGCTACAACCCAGAAGACAGCCGTTTTCATGCTCGCCACTGTGACACCCTCATTTTACATGACTACGTATTTTTGTGCTGTGATGGATCACCATGTTACTTTTTCAAAGCACAAATACTTTGTGTACAAAATTGGAAATAATATGCCTCCCGCCATAACAGATTCTAGACATGTACGATAGAAGCTAAATATTTAATATATTTATATTTTGTTTCGCTGTGCGAACATATTTAATTGTAATTTGTTTTCACAGGGTTACCTCCTCTCCAACTTCTAATAGTTCGCTGTCTGTACTCAAGATCCCTAACTTACTTCCGTTAGCTTCGTGCCTCAGTTGACAGCGGTGAGATCGATAAGAAGTTTAATATTACGTATTATAATGTGTATATATATTTTTGGAACATTCTGTACGTGTTTTGCGTGTTTATAGCAGTTCTTATCTTGTATTATTGTGAGCAGTGAGCGTACTCAAAAGAGTATAATATCACTATGTTGTGTTTCAGTTTGTTTTATGGAGACAAATGGCGCAGTTTTTATTGATAGTTTTCCATAAAGCACGCTTGAAAGGAGCGTTTGGGGTTTTAAAAAGAAGGCCTGTTTAACAGATGTGGATGAAATATAAATGTTTTTGCTGCAGTCGTAAAGTTCGAAATAAAGAGTAATCTGAATTCCACCTTAGACGTTTAAAGTTCCGGTTATATGCATAGCAGTCATTAGAACAACTGATAAGCGCAGTGTTTGTGTGACCATAATTGTTTGTTTTTATCGACAAGAAAATTTAATGATTTTTATTTTACGAAGGGGCCTAAACATTAAACCACAATGTTAGTGTATGCAGTGGTGTTTTTATGACTGGAAAACGCAAAGATTTTTAATGCCGTTTTATAATTTGTTACAAGGCCTGTGTTTAATTTCTAAACTGTGTGCATATACAGAATAGGCCTATAACCAAAGTAAGATGATGGGTCTTCGATGACAGTCCTCAGAGGAATTACCGTACTGGGTGAGTAGAGTAACTTATATTCGTTTGTATGAAATGTATTATATAGTATTGTGTGTTCATTTTTCCTTACCTCTTTACACATGCAGCCTCATTAATTATTTATAGATTCAGTTTTGAGTGTATTAAAAATTAGTTTCACGTTTATTTGAATTGACAAAACTTGAAATAAGGGGAACTGGAAATCGTATCCATGTATAACTACGTTGTTAAATTATCTTATCCTGGTGTTTGAAGGTTGTGTCATCGTAATTATGTTGTATGAATATTTCATTCGGGTGCTAAGAGAGTCGTTTAGGGAGAGAGAAAACTGTACGGACTGTATATGAAGTTTGACATTTAGGAGTTGAGTGAGAAGAAAAAATTAAAGGGAGAGATGTTTTACAATGGAGTACACGTTTTACAAATATGCCCGTTGCTGTTTTGCATGCTTCATTTGCCTTGATGTTTATTTACTGCAAATACTAATATGTTGTTTAATATGCAGTTCTTAATAAGATGTACCTAAGTTTTACAGAATGATTTTTGTACTATGAGTCATGTTTATGAAAACGGTTAGGTTAGTTGAGTAATTGGAAATTACAGCGTCATGATGAATGAAACAGTTTGTTCATCATTGTGTACTATTTATTTATTTTTATGGTAATTCACACAGAATGTGTTGCAACAAACAGTTCTTGCTGTTTCTGAAGCTCTCAAGCTTTGCTCGATGAATCTGCAATGCAAACAATTTAAGAATCAGTTTTATTCGCCTGTACGTGTTTCATTTTGAGCCGTCACTGTGATATTTGAATACATTTGTAGTTTATACTTCCGATAAACGTGTTTAGATATATTACATGCTGATAATATCGTACATAGAATTTTAAAGTCTTGTCTGTATTGTACAGAACGTGTCATAACTTATGCACCAAGGCTCTGGCTTATCAGCGCTGAGACCTGAGATCTGTTCCAGGTAATTTGAGGTGATATTTATAGTTGAATTTTCGCTGGAGCGGCTTTATTTTCCTGTTTTTTTCTTCAGCTTTTCCCTGCTAATTATCGTCGCACTACTACTCTATATATCATCACACCATATGTTCGCAAACCCTGTTCAAATACCACATCATCATAACCTCAGTGTTAAGTTGGGGCTTAATACCTGAAGTGTGTCGAAGGAAAGGAACACGCACAATTCATTTATTGTCATTCAAATCGGAAAATACTGAGTTACATCATATTCATGACCGGGACAGACAAATGCAGCAAGTGAATTTTCTCTAAGAAACACTAAAAGGCTTGTGCAGTCTGTTATAATTTTTCCGATGTTTCAAAGATCCTTGCTGCCTCCATTATCGCCCTGATGATGGAGGCAGTAAGGACCTATGAAACATTGCTAAACGTCTGCCAGACTACACGGCGCTACAAACCAGAAGACGGGCATTTTCACCAAAACGTCTTCATGACAATTCAGACGAGTCAGTTGAAGTACCTGAAGTCTTACCTTGTAAAAGAGAATATGTTAGGATCCATTGTAACAGTATGTTCCTCCACACCCGTTGCGGCAGCATAATTCACCGGATTTACATCCGTCGTCAGATGAACACAGAATAGCGCAAATACCAACCTCCCCAGGTTTAATTGGAGGACACTCTGCTGAGACACGCATCAAGATGACGCACATCACGAGGAGTGCGATGCAGGCCACTGAATGCAAACGAGCCGCCATTTCTGCTCTGATCAGTCGGTTCTATGAAGCTGGAAACACATTACATGTGTGAGTCTCTCTCTTTATATGTATATGAGTGTGTATAAACAAATCATTACAAGACGAGATTTCCTGTTTTCACGGCAGGAAGTATGAAGATTGACTTTCGGGATGTTGCGCCGTGTAGTGGCAAAAATTCCCATAACGGTTTTGAGGTTTTCTCTGTAATGAAAAATGTGACCTTCTGGGTTAAGCCCATGGTTGATTTGAGTTTCATTTACAATTTGATTGTTTATCAGTATGAAAAAGAATGAAATAGTTCCAACAAGGCCTAAACCAATTTTAGAAGAAATTTGTTTCGTAGTCTCCAAGGTGAAGAATGTGGACAGGTAGATAGATTGATACGCAGTTATTAAACAGTCGAATAATACTTAAAGAAATCAGAAAATGCTGCTTACCTGAATGATGTCTGAAGCCACAATAGAACCTTTTGAAACGAACCTTTTATATTTCTTGTAAAAGTTTTCTTCTTCTTCTTTTTTAAATGTTTTGCTTTATCAGTTTGTTGGTCACTACTTATCTCTTCTACACTTCACGCTGCCCTGGCTTATCGCCATTCTAACGCTTAGTGTATGGCAAAGAGTTTTCTCCATCGGGTTGCTGGTATTTCCACAAATTTAATTCGCTGCCTGTGGAGGAGACTTGGTCTTAGGGGAAAGCTTTGCCCGTCTGTTGCAAATTTCGTTGAGACGGTCAATTGAAACTACTCCTGGATTCCAAAGAAAACGCATATATTTATATTTCTTTCTGTTACTACGAAATTGTGTCAGACGCCGATTAGACCTTTCGTGAGACGATAATACAAACTAGTCATTTGTTTTAAAATTAACCTACAAGGAAAGTCAACACATTACCTAACATATGCATGTATGGAACCTGTTTACTTGTACTGAAGATAATTTTTCCACATTAATGTTAGGCGAGATACTCCCAAGGTTTATTAACGTCGGTTAATACTTGATCGGCACTTAATAAAAAGAACATTTCAAGATTCGGGACATTTTATACCACAGCTACAGGCGACTACAACTATCGATTTCCCCGTTCATCATTAGCGTCTGTGACGCAAGGGTCCAACACAGATACACGCAAAGTATAGTAGTCACCCATAGCAACGTCACCCATGTGTGACAAACACATTGCAGTTATTACGTGCGAAGCTTTTCGATTGTAACTCTTCCATTACACGAATTAGAAGGTGAGTTGTTTGTATTCTAGGCTCTAATAATCATTTTTGAAGAACCTAGTTACGGTACGGGTAAATTTACCTAAAAATGTGCACATTCCTGTGAAAACAGAATGTAATTCCAGGCTAAGAAGAAGTGTGCAGACATATAAACGCCGAATCGTATTTACAGTAGGAGACGGAGAGAGGAATAGTGAGGTAATTCCTTATTAAAGTTGTCTTTGTTTTCTTGCATGTAGCCGATTCTTAGTAAGTTACATAAGGCTCAAAGTATTCTAGTGAGAAACTGATATTCACATTCCAGTTTTTGCAGGCAATATGTTTTGGTTGAAAATGTTGCCAATTTCTTTGTTTCCGTTTGAACAGATTTTCTTATTTCATTGGGTCTAAATGTGCGTTTACTGCAATGCTTACGAAAAGAGAACACTAAACGTTCTGCTTGTCAACCCTGCATCATTCGTAAACGCAAGGCTCTACCACCTGGCTGATAACACCAACGAATAAACAACAAATGGCAATGTACGATGAAGGTTATGAATGACATAAAAAGTGACTTTTTAATACTTAAATCTACTGGACTGGAATGGAGTGGCAAATGAATATGGATTTTAGATAAGTGCTGTTCTACTGTTTTGTGTGCCATCACTATCAGTGTAGTTACGTTCATTGATTTTTCTTCCATCTTAAATTAAAATATTACACCCGTCCCCTGGCTGGCGAATGTAAATTACGGTAATTTAAATGAGCAAGTTTAACTAGGATCAGAAATAAAAGAAGATGAGGTTGGAAGTGTGTTACTGCGTAAATCAGTTTTAATATCCTTTCAAGTCGTAACAGATGCAATCCAGTTTATTTGCCGTGGTTAATTAGATGTCCATATACACTAAAACACTAAATATATCAGGAAAAGCTCTTATCTCTACTACTGATGCTACAACAGCAAATAATCATAACAACACAGTAGAACTGCTTCTAACTTTATGGTTCAAGGTGGACAAGTTTGGAGAAAGTTCGGTTTCGTTTGATAAAGTGCACAGGGTAATTCAGACTGAAAAAACTCGTTATCCACCACAGCATTCGAGGTAACATGTTTCCTAACCGATCGGGGTTAGTACTTATGCTTCGTGTTTTTGAAGTCTGAGTCCGCGTTTCGACCTAGGGACCGACTAATTTAATGGATTTTTTTTCATAGATTTTCTCAGTATTTCGAGGCATATGCCAGGTAATACCTTAAATTATACCACGACCACTTCCTTCCACACTCTAAATTCACCATTCGCTGAACATCTTACATTCAACGACATATACGTAACTAAGCATTTTAAGGTGTTTCTATAGAAACCGACAATAAATACATAAAATAGCATACCTTCTTCACGTTTGTAAATCTGTAAGAGGCAATTATTTGCTGTTAAAACGTCGTGGAGGCACGACCATTGATGTTTGAGGGGAGACCAGTTGACAGGATAAGGCAACATAGACTACACATAATCCTATGATTTTACGAGATCCGACCCAGTAAAGTTTTATTGTAATAACTACTTCCATAGAGTCCTCCTTGAGAAGATAGTCAGTCAGGTAGTCAGAAAACTCCATCCTTTCATGGAAATTGTGAGACTCGTTACCGCCACTATAACCTATTTTAAAGCATACGAATCCACTCCATACCTCACCTGAAGCACGTGTTTACATAATTCGTGAGGCAAATGTTGACTGATATCGTGTCGCATTTTATGAGATTTAAGATTTCCACTGCAGTGAAGTTGATAATGATTATGTTCTTGTGGATTTTTGGCTCCGTGTCGACTCGTAAGTAGATGTCTACCTACTTACCGACGTGCCTACCTACGTGTCTACCGGGCGCCAAAACCCAGAAGAAGAACAACAATAAATACGACTTGATCAAAACTGCAGTTACTAAAAAGGCAACTAAGCGCCTGTGTGTCGATTATGTTTAATAAACCAACTACCGTGTTTCTGATAGCTTCTCGTAATGGCATTCCGCCATAGGGGACCTCGGTCTCGCGCTGGGTCATCAGGCAGCAGTTCCAGAAGCGCATCAGCCTCGCCTTCCACAGTCCCGGCTCTAAACTTCACTCTGTATGGCGCTCCAGCGCCCCGTTCTGCATATCGCACTTCATCTGGAGCTGCTAACGCAAAACCCAGACGTCGATCCACCAGACCAACGGCCGGTCCACCAGCAAGTCCTCTTAGCACATGTTGCACAGATGACTTCCGACTGGATTTATCATCTCTGGCAGCAGATGAGTTTGGGTCGGTTGTTATTAGTAGGCCAAATGGAAGTGAACTGTGTTGTATAGACGATGAAGCTGTTACTAATGAATGGGGCAATCAATTTAGTAATGCCGGAATTTGCGCCCATGCGGAACTTACTGACGATAATGGTGGGTCAAACGCTAATGATGTAAATCAAAATTTACTCAGCAAGGAATCTGACAATATCCAATATACAGAAAAGGCAGAACAGTGGTTTGGTGACATTGATTCAGAGGGAAAGCCGATTGAGGATCGTGACTTATCCGTGAACACTGGCAGCAGTAGCACGGGGTCTGAGTTTTCGGACACAGACAAAACCTCCAGTGATTTCATTTCATCCAGTCAGGCATTCAGTGACGAACGAGCTAGTAGTGTAAGAAGTTGTTTATCGGGCAGTTCTAGCTATGTAACGCTCAGCGAATATTCGGCTGACTCTTGCAGCAGTAAGTGTTTATATAATTCAAGAGAATCACGTTTCAGCAATATATCAATATCTAGCGACAGTCAGTCATCTAACCGTGATTTACGGAGTGGAATTAAAAATAATGACCACGTAGCAGCAGACACACTTGCGACGAGTCCGAGAAAAAAGATAACAGCAGACGCTGTTGAGCAACTTACAAGACGTTTACCTAACGAAAATATTAGCCTCAAGCCTCAAAATACAAAACGCAAAAAATCGTTGGCTCAGCCTTCATCAGGAGTTATCAGTAACCGCAGTAGGATCACAGAATCACCGGTCACAGTTCCTCCTCGGGACAAGGACAATGCGTGTCTGTCAGAATTCATTTCTGTGAGCACTGAAAGCAGTACTGGAGGGTCTGACAGCTCACGTATTTCTTGTGCCTTAAGAAAAGGACATGGCCTAAATACTAAAGCCACAGACCCAACAACAAATGAGAGTAGAGAGACAAGTGAAAACAAAAAGGAGTTAATCGAAAATCAATGTATTACAAATGACCAGTCAAATGATAATGAGGAAAACAAAATTATTGACGTCTGTCGTAAGGTCTCTGGCCACAGTTGCCTTAATAAAGGCCACGAAAATCTGTCAAACGAATACATAGTCGAAGAGGGGACAATAACTGACCAAGTGCGTCTATGTTGTGCAAGAAGCATGAAAATATGCAACTATGTGCTTAATTGTTCTGTATCGGGTGAGTCACGTGATCAAGCAGTTCCTGATCCAGATACTTACAACGTCATTACTAACGTTTCAAGAAATGAAAGTTGTATTGGCGAGAAATCTGATCAGAGTGCAGTAGCAATGGAAATGCTCCGGAATAAGACTCCAGCTGCTGAAGAGGAGGAGTCACTGTCTTCGGGTCTAGATAGTCGAACGACATCTCAAACTTCTGTTTCCCGTACCAACATGAAAAACAATGATGATCTTCATATTCGCAAATTCCATAACTCTGAATGTGAATTTCAGCAACTTTCATCTCCAAATAACAAAGAGTTTGTAAGGAATGTGTATTCAGTACCGACTGGACCTCAAGTTCCGAAGAAGTTGTTGCAATGTGACTGTGAATCTGGAGGAAGAACTAGATTTTTACTGGAGCGACTTGAATGTGGCTGCTTGCCCAATGTTTCTGCTTCCGATATTCCTTTATCAGGCGGAGAATTCACGGAGGCCATACTTCATGCTCGTCAGTTAGTTCGTGTCTTGGAACGTGCATTAGACAGGGCTTTATCTTTGAATACAGATCGTACGAGCACTGAATCGTCACTCGAGTACGTCAGTACCATCAAAAGAAAGCAACGGTCGAGTTCATTATCTCCCAATATACTTCGTCGTTGTAAAAGAATCGACTCCATGTGTAGTCCAGCATCGACTAAATCATTTCTTGACATGGAAGACAGGGTTTTAGGTCCTGACACTGGTGTAAATTATAGGAAAGGATTGAATGCAGAACATACGTCTGACGTGAAACCCCCAGTACCTTGCGATAGTGTCAGTACCCGAAGGTGGAATTATGGAGACGAACCTTACATGTTATATGTATCTCCTGAACAGCTGCAGAAACAGAGAGCCCTCCTCAAACCTGTAGCCGAAAGGAGACTGCATGGTTCTGTAGTTCAAGTGTTCAATATGGCTGACATCTTAAAGAACGCCATCACGAGGCGTCGGAAGTTCATGGACCCTTCAGAGGAATTTACCTGTGGGACTAACAGATCAGTGTCGGAATGGTCTCTTGAAGGATCTGATATGAAGCTGTAATATCTTTCGAGTGTAGCCTGAGAAATAATTATGGGAGCAAAAAACTTTTCGGGCAAAAAATAAAAATAAAAATGGAACACACATTTTAGTATTGTTTTTACGTCTTACGATTTCGAGCTAATTAAACAAAATAGATTAAAATCCGAGCCATCAAAAAGCTCGAGAACCATTAGACTAATTTTTATCACATTTTATGTTGAATGTCCTTGCTAGTCTACTCTACATTTCTTTTACGCTATTTATAAACCAATATCAAAAGTTAGCATTCTTG
Organism: Zootermopsis nevadensis; assembly: GCF_000696155.1. The sequence goes on from NW_019060047.1 coordinate 447,403, forward strand.
AGGTGAAAGGGAATAATGGAGTGAAAATGCCAGAATTATTTTGATTCATTGTTGCATACATTTCCTAACTCGTTTAAAAAACCCAACACTGCATCAATAAGACCTTGCAACCAGAAAGCAAGCTCATTTCTAATAACTGTTAAAAAAACCTATTTTAACTTGTAGCTAACTTCTTCCAATATAGGCCAACACACCATCTGTTACTATTTGCAGTGTAAGAACATCAGTCAAGTTGTAGAATTGAATAGACTTGAACTATAATTATTTTTATACTTATATGTGTGTAATATCAGCTAGTAACACGTGTATAATCTTGAATGCAGTTTAAATTATACAACTGTGCATAATCTATATTTTATAATACAAATTTGGAAACTAATTGTAAGTCATGTGATGAAGTTTTTGTATAAATTGGATGTGTTAATGTCCTGTTTGGTGTCCACATGGTTCATAGACTGTTGTAGTGTTAAACAAAGTATTTTTGAAGGAAATAAATTGGCTAGTTCCTTTAGTAAAACTATAAGGCATTGTTCTGTATGAAATTTTAATGTTCAAAAAGAAAATTAAAACCATGTACATTAGGATTAAATAATCACAAATCCTTTTTTCAACTCATATCTGAATCAATACATAATGAAAGTGTCTAGTACTCATGAATATAATGGAATGAGGGTGGATATCAATATTAAACAAATGTGTACATAACCTCCAAAATAGAAAACACAGAAGCAGTCTTTCCCATCAGTACACTTATAGGTTATATGGAAAAATGTAGGCTATATCAGCTATGAATCACATGCTTTATGCAGTCTGTTTTGTGACTCTTTAAATTTACCGATCAAAAATAGAGTTACCTCAACAATAACAACGTGGACCTACAGTATTAATTTGTAAAGAGACTTATTTATAATTTTGAAATTTTTTCAGATTTTATATTTTATTAATGAGACAGATCTGAAAGATCACGTATACCTTCATATAAAGTTTCATTAATAAAGCTCAAATTTATATGTAATCACTGCATTTTTGGAGTCTGAAAAGCATGAGATGGATTAAACAGATAGATACAGTCTGCCCATTCAGATCCCTGTTTCTGATTGGCACATGAATGGCTAAAAATAAATTCCATCTGGATCCAACATTGAACTGAGGGAATATAGGCAGAAGAGTTTCAAATAAACAGCTTGATCTGTGGAATAACTTTAAACAAACTTGAAGAATGGAGTCCTGTATAAAAGTATCAAAATATATCTGAAATAATAAACATATTTTATTGTTTGAATGCTACTGACTTTGGACCTAAATAAAGACACATCATTTAATTTTACCAATAATTTGAATACTATCAGATGTTACCCACATCTATAATTAAATTAATCTTTTCTTGCATTCTTTTTAATACATTTTTCTAAAGATATTTCTGTATCATTTAAATTTATGGTTTAGTCTATCTACATGCCCCATTAAGCATAGTTTTGTGTAGTATCATATCTGTTATTGTTTGATCACATGAGTCACGTAACTATTTGTTTAAGTAGACATTTTGTCTCATAGAATGAAGTCTATTTTTAAGTCAGTCATGTAAATGTGCTTAAAACTTATCTTTCCATTATTAATCCATTTACTTTTCATTACACCAGCTAGACAGATGTAATCACTGCATTTGTATAACAGCAACTGTTGAAAATCTGCTTTAAATCTGTCTTCATTCCCTTTCCACTCAGCAGTTTTAAGTGCTTTAAGATAATAAACACCATGTAGTTACTGTAAGCTGTTTTTAACCTTGAATCATTCTATATTAAGGAGTTTAAATACCAGGTACGCAGATTGAAGTCATCAGGCTTTCACAGTTGCCTTGAGGAGGCTTGTATTTTCACTTTTGGGCAATGATACCATTTTTATACATTTGTTAGTTTTCATGGTAATTAATGACATACTTTTAAGTTGTGGGTTATATAGTACGATATGAGATGGAAGGATTATTCTGCCAATTATCGCACTAAAGTCTTCACTCTTACTTTATCCTTAACAGAAGGACGATCGGGCATTGCCTGGGGACCTTCTAACTATAAGATGCTCTTTCTCCCCCCCTGAAATCGTAGTGTCTCTCACTTCTCCCCCCACCAATTTCCTCTTTCTCTCTCTCTCTGGAAAGATTATTACAAATTATTAATAGGCATTGATTAAAAAGTAGGTATTAGCTTGTACAGACTGAGGAAAACCATGACAAACTGGGGAGTTTACAATGGTCATGATTAGTGAATTGGATGATTTACTGGG
>NW_019060047.1:449790-461945 GCF_000696155.1 Zootermopsis nevadensis
TTTTCTGAACCTTTTATGGTACTTCCTGAAAAGAAGAGGCTGTGTAATGTGACAGAAACATTAGTCGGGACAGCCAGATCAAATCTTATGATTACTGTGGGAAAGATAGTGAGATATTTTTGTGCATATTCAATTATTCAATTAGAGGGGAGGTCTGGTAATTCCTTACTGGAGTATTTTATGTACACTCAGCTGCTGTGGACAGACATAAAAACAGATCTTTTATAGTAACTGTATCATTTACATACATAGCCCATGTACACACATACACAAAATATTTTTTAAGCTCGCTTTCCTGCTACCTGTTTGAAGTGCAAACCAGGGATTAATTATTACAAAAGAAAATATATACTTTTACTTCAAGAGACATAAATTAGAAACTCAACTACCTTATTGGCATACTTCAATAACGCTGCAACAATTAATAAGACCATTCCAAAAATACTGTGGCACTTAGGATTGACCAGTAGTTATACAGAATCCATTGATGTCACTTTTATCTATAAATGTTGTTAGCACCTGAAATATCAAGAGAGGTGTAACAGAGTCTCCAATAATGACAGAGGTTGTCTTCACTGATGTGCTCCATCATCATTTTCTTTCATGCTTCTAACAGTCTGAACCTCTAGGAACCATTCTCGTAAAGCAAGATATGCTCTTTTCGTGATTAATAAATGCACTTAAATTCTCTTGGGCACTGATTAAGGAGACAGACTAGTTCTCTGAAATATCAGTATTTAACTAAACTTTGACACGACTGATCATCCAAGAGATTTTAGTGCATTTTTATTAATTACAAGAACGATAATTATTCCCGTTCGGAGACAGTAATTGTGTTAAAATACGACTATCCTCCATATTCTTCCATGTTCAGATCACTGACTTGCCGACCGGCTGGTATTTGCTGGCGTTTCTTTGTCTTTCTTATGTCTACTGTCTCTTTTTCCCTCCATGGCCTCCCGTTCCTTCTGTCTCTCTTCTTCCTCTATATCGTCCTCCTCTTCCTCTTCATCTTCTGGGACCTCTGTGATGACGCTGGCTTGGATCCAGTCCCGGATTCGGTCTTTCTTGGCTCTGCGGTCAACCGTTGTTTCGATGCCATATTGTGTCAGTGTGAAGAGCAGTTGGTTCTTTTCTTCGACACTGCTATGGAAACTGTACATTGAGGGGCACAGCCCTTCGTCTTCAAGGTTGTTATCTGGAAGAGAAGGAAACACACACAAAACGTCGTTACTGACACTAAAGAACCAAATGGAAAACTGCGTCGGTACAGAAACTAGAATTTCATTTCGACCAGGCCCTGTGTTTTTCTTTTCTCCGTCATATCCAGGATCCACTTTGGCGGCCTGAGCTCGAAGCTAATCACTCACCTCCATTCAGTGCCGAAGTAAAGAATTCGTGCAGCTAGACTTTCGCTCCTACTACAGGTCTACATCTTCGGGGCACGGTGCTTAAGCACCAGGCTACACCGCCTTTAAACAGCAATTGATCCAGCATTGTAAAATAACAACAAAATGACCGGGATTGGATCCGACCTTGGTCGCTGTGCACACAACTCACCTGTTTGTCTGGCAAGTGACGTTCTTGTAAGCCACCTGTCCTCAAGGAATCTCGCCAGGTCAGCCAGCCCTCCGGGTCTTTTTTCCGGCCGCGGTTCCAGGAACTTGCGGAACATCCTCTGTGCTTTGGAGGTGAGCAGCTTGAAGAGTTTGGGCCGCCTCACGGGCATCAGCACACCGTTGCTCCCGTGCCAGTGCAGATAGCGGACGTACCGCGGGTCGTCGCTCCCTGCTTTCTGCCATGGCAGGCAACCCGTCAGACACACGAATATCACGATTCCAAACTGCCACACGTCGTGTGATGTTTCCGCCCTGCAACATGTGTTGTGCAGATGTTTTAATGCTACTGTGATCTGCTCTATAAAATAAAAAAGCCTCTGAGGAAATTGGCTCAGGGCACAGTTCATTGGTGGGATTTATAAACACTAATAAATGCGGAGAATTTCTTGGCCAGCTGATTTTTTTAAGATCGTGTATCATACGCTGTGAGTCACTTAGCTCCGACTCGTTTTCAACGACTAACTTTTCAGAAGATACAGAGCCTGACAGCATGTGTCACTTTATTAAGGATTATGAATTTTCACTTCACAGATTCCGGTGTATCAATACACAATAAATGTATCTTCAGGCTGTATTATAGAAGGCCTGGTAGCAGGAATAACAGGATAAGAAGGGTAAACGGTTATTTTATGACGCGGTGTCAGCTTCTCAGGTTAAAAAGCGATGGTACGGTGCTGCGATGTTAAACAAAGAGGGTGCCTGAGAATAACCAAAAACTGGATACTGTGAACTCAAAAATACAAAATTCGTTGCAGTAAAACAAAGAACAGACTGAAAGGGATTTTAAAAATATAAAGAAGTATATCGTATGACAGAAGCCTATTTTTGAAGAAAACATCACGGATTCGCGGGTCAGATAACACGATTCACAGACTTCAGATTTACATGTATTTGCTGTGTGTGAGAAAATAGGCCAGTTCCGTTACTTAGAAAGGGAACTCTAAAATAACTCTGGTAGAACTCTGCCGTGAACTTACTTGTACGTCTCGTCTGTGTTAGTGAGTAGCACCTCCGGTGGTGAGTAAGGCAGCCATTCGTTGCGTCTTCTGACCAAAGTGCCAGTTCGCCTGGTTTCGCCAAAGTCACAGAGTTTGACCCGAGAGAAATCGGATTTCAGCACGAGGACGTTATCCAACTTCACGTCTCGATGGACCAAGTCGCGGGTGTGCAAATGTTCCAGCGCCGAAGCGAGCTGTAGAGAATAATAACGATTACACAGAACGTCTTATGCCGTTCTATTTCATTCTGTGCAAACAAACAACGACTCTGGAATCAAACGTCTCAGCACATTTCCCACATAAGATCCGAGTCACAGCTGGTCAAATCTAGCTCAGTAGTTAGAATACTCAGTTATATTTAGTGTAATGAAATTTAAGCATGCGTCCTTAATTGCCATAGTGACGATGATGGAACGTTTATTATTTGATTATAAAAGTTCTTCCTACTGTATTTAATTTCCTGTATCCAAGAGGAATAAAAAAGGTTACGTGAAAACAGAAAAGAAAAGAAGAGGAGAAGGTAGATAAATACGGCAAAACAAATAGGAAATGGGAAAGAAACGAAAAAGAAAATTAGCTAAGTAATAAACTGAAATATTAATCACGTTATTTGAAATTAATGCTATCTGAAAATAACCGAAAAGTTTTAAATAAAGCACGAGTAAACTTGGGCTTATGTCCAGTCTTGATTAAGACTAATTAATCTCGGTTAACATTGCCGACGATCGGCCCATTTAGAATGACCTACTTGTGATTCTACTACATGAACACCTGTCCACGTCTTCTCATGACACTGACGCTAATATTGCACATGTCACATGGCGACGTACTTTCATCTCGTAAGAATGCGGTTGTATGGGCAAACAGAATACTGGGTAGATCTCTGTGTAACCAGGCGACATTGCTTAAGCCTTCGAAGCCAAAGCTAGTCTAAATAATTCTTAAACATCCAGTCGCTATCTCAGAGAAAACAATATTTCTTCACACATTTGTAAAATAAGTGTATTTCTCTCGAGAGCGCCGAACGTCGAGTCGAAGTTTGGAGATCACGTTTCGAATATTGGCCCAGAGATTCTCCATCATCAAGCAATTATATAAGCAACTGCCTTTGAAACGTTGGTAAAAGACTGCAAGACTACGCGGCGCTGCAACCCAGAAGACAGCCATCTTCAGGTGACTGGTTTCCACTAAAATTACATTTTTATTCTTTTTTTATATTTGAATACCGCCCGCCGCGCTCACTAATTTTGACCGGCTAGCCGCGCTGAAATCCTTGCTGCCGGAAGATAGCCCCGTTCTGCTTCGCACTCCTCACCCGTGGACTTCCTGTCAGTTCAGCCGATTAGTGGATAATGACAAAGTAAAAGCCAATTTTAAAATAATGATATAGAAGAAATAAAGTGTTACAAATTATATAAACACAAAAAATAAATTTTTCAATTTTTGAAAAGTTATAGGGGGGTGCTGCAGCTCTTATGGACGGGCAGCAGCCACTGCTCCAGGTTAAACATGAATCCCTTCAATGCCAGTCTTGCCTGTTAATCACTAGACCACCGGAATGACCCTAAAATAATACAGAGGAATGCAAGAATCTCTGTCGGATTCCGAAGGAAACTGAGATGTACCTGTTTGGCAACCCGCTTGCTGTGGAGCTCGCCGATGCCTGTTTCCGATACGTTGGATGTGAGGTCGCCAAGGGGGGCGTACTCTTGCGAAAAGACGTAGAAGCCAGCCGTCTCGAAGGCAACATCGTATGTGCTGATTATGTTCCGATGTGCTCCCAGGTGAAGACTATAGTGAAACTCGCGGTAGAAGTCCCTGACGGCGGTGTAGGGTTTGGGCAGCGCCTTTAACACCATCTCGGTGTCTGTTGCGCGGTGCTCAGACAGCAGGATCTTGCCAAACCATCCTTCACCAACAATCTGCAGAATGTCGAATTCTTCCGCCAAGTTCACCTTTCGAACACATCCATGAGAAAGTACAGCGAGCTTACCAAAGCATGACAACAAGAACAGAATCTGTGTGGGATGTCAAGATGCCATGGTTACGACATGAAGACGGCTGTCTTCGGAGACGTTACGCATTGTAGTCTGGTGAGTTCTGGCCTCACGATTGAGGCAGTAAGCCCCTCTGAAACGTCGATCAGTATCATCCAGATAACACGAGGCGCGCATTTCAGCATGCCAGTAAATGATACAAAACCTTCTAGAATTTGTTGCTTTGACGAAACCCAGAATTGCACAAGAAAATTACTAACAAAAGTGTTTAAATACGCAGAATCCCAAAATGAAGCACAAAAATATGTTGTTTTTTTATATTTTGGAACTGCACTGTAAAAATAATTTTAAAATCAACCAACAGTTAAATAAATATATATCGAAATATTTCTGGACAATTTATCAGTGTGAAATGAGTAGTTTAATTGTGCTGTTTCAGATAGAGTTTTTTAAATACTTTGCAGAGTTGTGCCCAGTGTTTATTTGCAAATAAGAAGGCAATTCCCACTCAAAATTTTAGCTGTTAAGTAAGGGAGATTGTGTACAATTATTTGTAAATAAAAGAAATGAGCCCTTTTGATAACAAATTTATGGAGGTTATGGGGTCGTCCTTCCAGAGTACACTGATATACTTTTCGTAGATTAACGCTCAATACGACTGTCACAAAGCCATGTTACATGATGTGATGAGCGCCTTGTCTTGAAGTCTGCTGTGGGCCATTAGGGTTACCAATGGCGTATCTTAAAGACACGCCGAGCCTTTTATGCTGAGCGTGTGATTAATATATTCATGTAATTCCTATTATGCTCTATGAAGTTTATTTATTCGTTATTTTATTAAAATTCACTCTTTTATAAAACATATAAACGTTAAATTACAATAAACATGCCCTGTTTACGTTCATGACCTTTGTTTATAATATTACATACCACGTATATTAAACGCACTCAAAAACAGTGCAGCATCGCTGACCGTCCTTCTGCTTTCACGTCAGTTTACTGCAGGGAATGACTAGGGGCGCTCGAAGATGGGTTGGCATGAAGGAAGAATGAGTTCTGGGAAGACATGTTTGTTTCATAAACTAAAGCAGCCTAAAGCTTTTGGCGAGAGTTCTGTGCGTGGCCCACGCTTAATTTCAAAGGCACAAAGTGGTTTATATAAGTTGCTGTCTTACTATTATTGCACGGTGAAGATTTATCCGTAAAATATTCTGTCAGTCACTAAAATAACTCTTCTGGGCTGGGATTTGTTCAGTTTTCCACGTTAAGAAACTCGTCAGATTTATGCCTAGTTGACTGAATCGTAAACAAACTGAAGACGATGTAGTGAGTTACAAAGTACTGTTACCTTCGTAAAATGTGAAATAATTTGTGAGTAAAATGTGTGAAATGAAGACAGGATATTCGCAGATGGCTGCATTCTTCAGATAGTCGGAGAGCAAAAACTCTGACTTTGTAGGTGAGTACAGAAATACTTCGGCATATAATTTTTGTATAAAAAGTGCGTGTCTGTATCCTACACAATGCGGTGAAAATTGCTGCATTTTGTGTCTCCTTTCTTCTTAAACTCAGAATCTCTCTTCCATATCCCCTTACAGATATCCATTTCTGTTAAGTGTTCGTACGTTTATGTTAGGTAATTAATTGGGCCTAATTTTCAAACGAAACTATGTATCTTCCTATTGAAATGAGTATTTTTATATAAGAATTTTATCAGATTATCTTTAAACCATAATGAACTTGCGTACAGAGCGGATAAATCAAGTGAAATCAGAATAAATTAAGCGATGATTACAACTTTATGGATCATAAAGTGGTGTTATTTTGGATTAAACAGTTTTCTGTATATAAACAAACCAGAAATGTATACATACACAAAATTATGAGTCGAAATACAATTCATGACAATTTCCGACAGAAAAAGAAAGAAAGAAAGAAAGGCAGAAGGAATACAACAGGAAAAAATGTAGCAAAATGAGAAATTCAATTTAGTCAGTAACATTCGCGTGTCTTAACGAATTTATTTCTTGATGCCTGAGAGTGATTTACCATTTTGTTTTGGAGAAAGCAATAATCGTGTGAAGGTTACAATTGCATTAAATTAGAACGTGTTCAGAATTGTATAAAGTTAGGAAAAGTATGCATATCGTAACAATTGTAAAGCGTTGCCGCCACTATTTCATGTTTAATTTTTGTGAATGACAGAGCAATACACCATGCGGGAATTTTCCATTTCCTGAAATCTCGCGTAGGTGCTTGTGTACAGTGTCCGTAATTTTTGTTCGATCTTATGTTGGCATATTTTAATAAAACTACCCGGTGTAAAATGCTGTGGAAATCCGTTCAGTCGCTCTAGAGATGATGCATGTGTACAGACGGATGGACGATCGAAATGATGTTGATTGGCTCGCCGCAAAGTTGAAAACGAGGCCAAAAACAAGAATTATCTCACTGCTTATAAAATTAAAAAAAATCAGAACAGTTGATGCGCAAACAAATGTATTAGGATTTGGAGCCACTGGCTTATGCCTCAATGACGATGCATTTGACAGATTTCCCAAACTGAGTCTAAATATAAATGGATCCAACTACGTGAGTGTATGTAGGATTTGAGGTTTTCACGGCGGTGAGTCTGAAAATGTCTGTCTTCTGTGTTGTTCCGCCGTGTAGTCTGGTAAAAGTTTACCGACGCTTCAGAAGTCCTTGCTGCCTCCATCATCAGGGCGATCTGATAACGGTGGCCCCACGTGGGTCCCGCATAAGATCGTACGATTGGAATATCCGAAAATCTTGTTGTTGTAAAACAAGGGTAGGGATTTCTGTTATTGTTATAAAATGTAAATAATTTATTTCAGAACAAACAGATTTATGAGATTATTATAACTATTAGATTAGGGATTTACAACTGTTTCCACTATGTACCATTTTGGTAGGAAGCAAACTTGACAATTTCTTTAAAAACATCTGGTGTTGAATTTTGACACGCGATAAACATCCTAGGCATCAAAATCAAATTATTTCCACTTGGATCTCAAGAAATTTACCATGTCTTCACTATGGGTGTTACTGTCGACGTATACCCCACGCTTCGTCCCAGGTTGTGCGTGTTGGACCAGAAAAAAGGAATTTTCAGCGTTCTGTACGAAGGTCTGACTAACAATAAACATTTCATTCGCCAAAATAACGAAATCTGCTTTCTCAAGAATAATATATCCTAAGCTTAATTATTCCTTATACACGTAACGGAAAGTCGTCTAATCAGTTGTGATAAAGAATTTAGCAGTTCCGATTAATGATTTGAAGTCGAAAGGATTCAGGATTGGGGTCGAATAAATAAAATCCTCTTTCCTGATTTTGTGTTTGTAGTTACCCAGTTGGCTAGGAAATTCTCTGTTTTATGAAAGCCGAATGTTCATCATCTTTTTTACAGAATTTCAGTTAACATTCAAAGTTCTTTGGGGCCTATTTTAATATTATCTCATTATCCCATGCACGCATAGACCTTTCGATTTTTCTTTTCTCTAGAAGTTGCCTCACCAAATATGTGTAATACATTTTTAATTGTTGATTTCCAATCTTATTAAATAAAATACTTTTCATTGTGGTTTTGTGTTGAGCCACAAAGCTGATAAAATATATGTCAGACAACTTTCTAAATAATGGCAAACTTACTCCCCTTTAACACTTCGGAAATATAATATAATTTTAATTAATCTTCCTATGACTTCAGGCCATTGAATAGTATTTAACTTTCATACTTTTTAACTTCTTGGTGTCATTGATTGATTGTGAAATTCTGAGATGGAAGGCACGTAATGTAGCTTCCTGACGTCTTGTTGTGTAATAGAACTTAAAAGAGCTTGTAGTTTTTTGGATCACTATTTTGTAGAACCCATAAATCATGTCGTATTAAATATTTGTTTAGCTTTTGCTTTTGTGGTGATAACTAAACAGACAGCTTAAACAGTGGATATGAAATCTGTAACGGAGATGGAACATGAACATGATTATGAATTTTGAATGAAATATATTTTATGTAGTATATATTATACATATATCGACGGAGGGAGTATTGCGACTTACGTAAGTTTGTAAGTAAGTTTGGTGAATTTTGTTGTCAAATTCTCCTCTTCGAATTCTGAGTTAGTTCACTTAGAATTGTGTGCGATTACATTTCAATTATTCGTTAAAAATAACGGGTTAAGCTCTTTGTTCTTTAATAAATGGCTTTGAGTCCCAAATATAGAATATCGACCATTGTACACCGTAGCATGTGGTATGTCTGTTTGTGGCATGTCGCTGTGGTTATTTTCAAAACATTCGATCCGCAGGTTTTATTATAATCAATGTCTACATGGAAGATTTCCAAACAGCTACGAGAAGCACGCAAGTACTGATAGAAGGAAGAGTTAGCCAGGTTGAGTTGTGAAGAAGTGAAAATAGAAATATTTTCTCTGCGTCACACACATTGTTTCGGTGTGGCACGTAACAAGATCTTGACTCTACTGGTATTCTGTTGGTCTCTTTGTACGACATTTATAAGAGAGTCTCAAAAGTTCTCTCTTCTACAAATTATCTGACAGAAATGCGAGCTAGAACTGATATAATTAGGCAAAGTGTAAAATAGTAACGAAGTTACTCGTCATTGAATGTTCTAAATGTCTTACTTCTTAGAACGAAATGTTTTATTTAGTTTTCAGACATTTGTATTTTATGTCCTTCAGCAAACCAATAAACCACATTTCAACGTAAGCGTTTTGGAAGTTAGACTGGATGGCAACAGTTTTATAACTGAATAACGAACATTTCAAGAACTCCTCCTTATAATTTCTTCACCAATTTAATTTCTAATTCTTAGTGTTGTTTCCAGATACTAACTTAAACAATCTCAAGTGATTTATAGAGAATTAACGCGTAGGAGAAACCAATGGTTGATAAAATGTTGCATCAGCAGAGAAAGGCACATATCAGTTGACAATTGTTTACGAAGGTATAGACAAGTGTGGCTTTTTGGTATACCGAACGCGTGCCAGCATTTAGTTCACTTATACACAAATCATGCAAACATGATAGGATAATTTAATCATCAGTCATCGTGTTTCCATCTTTTAAAGAGATCGGTTCACTACTTAACCAAACCAGTAATTTCAGGCTTTGCAAGACAGTAAACCGCAAGAGAACTTAGCTGCTAGGATTTTACTTCCAATGTGTGACGAGCTTAATGTAAAACCGAATTAACAAGTGGCATTCTGTCACTACAGAAAGTTTACATTTATCCAGAACAATATACAAAGGACTATGAGTCGTATAACTGGGCAGCGAAAAGTAATATTAAATTCTTGCTATGACACCACGTAAATATTACTGCAATATGTCATATATTTCACATCTTTCCTAAAAATGTCCATGGATTTGCTTAACAGCAGCAGACAAACAAGGCAAATTACAGCTGAACACTAAAACAAAAGTAGAACATAAAATAATGCAATGAAATCGATATAATCAATAATAATAATAATAATAAAGAATACACTTATATAATATTACAATCGTACTTTTATCATTAAAAATTATATATATAAAGGTGCTAGTCCACTACCTTAACACATGCTCAATTTGTGTTAGAAAAACTGAAAATACAAAGTCGGCCCGTGCTTTTAATTTCAAACTCACCTTCTCCAGTTCGAACTCGCGAATTCTGTGGATACTGCCCCCGATGGCGCGGCGGGACACACTGCCCATCGCCCCCCAGAGCCGGCAGTTCGCCCCTCAACCTGTCACAAACACAGCACTGAAGTGAACTGCCTCAGTCCTTCATTCAATTTCCTACCTGTGATTAACACATTTACGTTTCTTATTGTGTTAATGTGGTGAGATAATTTCCACAACACCTCATAAAGATCACCCCCCTCCCAGAAACACAACGAACACATGACACAAATATTTTCAGTATAGAAACATCGAGTGAATATTCATGTCTCGTCACCAGAATGTAAGATGGCTGAACGCGACTGCTTGTTCAGTTTATTCGCTTGTTTGTTTCCAGACTTTGAACGGTTTGAAAACTGTTTAAATCTTAAAGAACTATTTCTCAGTTCTGCCTCATTTTTATTCTGACATGTCTGCGTTACACAAACCCAAGTCTGATGCCTCCATTGGCGTATGTTTATCTTTACAGAGTAAAATACTGCAAACTAATCTATTTTACAAGGGCTGCTACCATTAGACAGGTTTGAGAGGTTATTTCAATTTTTTAATTGTTTTTCAAAATTGAAACAGTTTGAAAAGGAATACAGGAGAAATTATGGGAATGGAGAGAGGAACAAAAAGTATACTTTAATGCGAATAAAATAACTTAAAAACTGTGTTGTTTAAAATGTCAATAATGGGCAGACCTACAATTTAACAAAAACGAAGTATATCCAACAAACACACACTCGAAAATATAGAGGTTTTCCTTTGATACACCCCCTCTCTTTTTGCACTAACTTTAATTTATTTTTCAGTCGTAAAGACAAGTCTCCATATTCCCTGCAAAAATAAACTAGGACATTCAACCTACAACATGGCGAGGCAGTCTAAACAGATTGTTGTTTTAACTTCTATTATTTATTTAACACCAAGATTTCTTTGCCGCTGGTCTTCACAAGCAGGCCTACAGCCTGGCGCATTAAACTACGACCAGCAGTAAAGTAATTGTGACTGGCGGCGATGTGCAGGTTTTATCAAAACTTTAAAATTCAGGAGTAACTGTAATACCTTCACTATTCAATAACTCGGTTTCTTTCCTGCAGGGCATATACTTCTTTCGTATGATTTTCGCACTGAACACCGACTATTCCCTGAATACTATTAACGAATTGATCTTTGTCTAGGAGAGACGTTCTGTTTTATTTACGGTAAGAACTGAATTTTTATGCAGATACCACAATATAATTTGTGTTCTCCGGCTGTCCGCATTCGACAGAACCAGAAACTTCTGCGATCCGTGTTCACAGCTATTTCGTCAATAAGAAGCCATATATAGTTTTATGCATATATATATATATATATATCAAAATATATTATTATTTTTAACTATTGGACTTGTATAAAGTCTTTAAAATACTAAATTTGTTTGTGAGATTGAGATAAGAAATAATCCAAATATTGAGACGAAACTTAATAACGCATTAAATTCAGTCATGGAAATACCTAGTCTCCACATTCGATAAAGAATTTGATAATGTACATAGGAAAATTCGCGTGTCAAATCATTATACTATTTATCATAACATCTAATAAAATCCACGCATAGGTTCGAAAGTTAATTCCTACGCACACTACAAACATCCTTTTTCTTTGTCGTTAGAAATTAACATCGTCATGTACACAAACGAAGTTAATTTTACACCTGAATAACGCGGCAACTTCTCTGCCAAGCTTGTAATGTGAGAAGTCTATGTGGTCTTTCATCACCGCCATCTATTTGCATATCGCCGTCAAAATCTAAGATCATGCAAGTCTGATTGTGAATTTCGGCTGAGTTTATATGCGAAATG
>NW_019060047.1:476580-489537 GCF_000696155.1 Zootermopsis nevadensis
TTCCTATTAGAAATAAATTTGAAATAATTTTAAGTACTTAAGTTTGTAATTTATTGAACTAAATATTGATCTTAGTGCACAATGAACGAAGTGTTTACGGAAAATGTAAGAAAGTCGTAAAAGAATAGTCTAGTTTCTTTCGGTGAGAAACAATCTATATTGGCTATTCTGCTAGAGAGAAGTGCATAAATATAAGTACTGGATGTTCATTTATTGGCAATTACAGAAAATATATAATAAATGCAAGTGAATGGCTTTAAAAAGTATTCTAAAATTTAAAATATACTTAAAATGTATATAAAGTAATATTTCTAAGCAAGTATTGGTTGTCTGTTTAGCTACGGCAGTTAGCAGCCTTGGTTTATGGAAGTAGTGAGATTGTGTACATCGCCCGTTTTTGTTAATTTAATTGTGCTTCATGATAGAAATTTTGTAGGACAGCACCGCAGATCTTTTTTGGTAGGTACGAATTGCTGTTATGTATTTCAGACGCATTTTTATTTAAAAATATATTACTTTATGTTCGTACAAGCGCCAATTCCTACATCCCATGCTTCTGTCAGAAAACGTTTGAAAGACAGGTGATTTTTCAGGTTCTCACGGCGGCGAATATGGAGATTGTCGTCTGGGATGTTGCGCCGTGTAGTCTGGTAGAAATTTGCAGACGTTTCAGAGGTGCTTGCTGCTTCCAACATCGGGGACGATGAGTACCAGACTACATAGTCCAACATCCTGGAAGACAGTATTGTTTACCTTAGCTGTGAAAGATATTTTCTTAATATTTGTTTCTGTAGTTGTCATAAATCGAACGTTCCGGTATCATTACAAGGCGAAAAGTGCTAGTCATTTTTAAGGTTACTGTATTAAGAGAGATGTGTCAGGAAGTTATTAGAGTTAAAGCATTTGCCCAGAAAAGAGAAACGTGTGAAAAATTGTTTAAGAATTTCCATGTATTATATCTATGCCACTGTTCTGCAACCAGTGTGACACTGCAAAGTTTCAGATGTGCCACATATTTTAAAAAGAATTGTATATTTGCACATTATAGTTCAAAAAGGTTTATCATGCCTTTCATAATTAGTATTTGTAATAAACACACACACATACAGGTTCATCATCAGAAGTTTTATTCAGCTTGAGTTATGTATTGTTTCCATATGCCTACATTCTTATAGGGCAAAGATCTATATGTAGATACATATTTATTGCTATGTATAGTTTTACACACACATTTCATGAGCTAAATTAGTGTCTTGACAAATTAGAGTGTGCTGCAGGTGTGCTCTAGACAGTTAGTATTTATGAGCTCTGATAACATTTTAATTGACAATGTAGAAATTTTTCAGAGAAACTCAGGGATTTTATCACTCAACACTTTACAAGCTCTAATATTCACAGATAAATTGCTAATCTTTCAGCTCATAAAAAAGGAGTATTTTCTTGAGGTACTTCTACCAAAGTGTTATATGCATTTCATCTTTTTTCAATGCATGGCACATGTGCTGTCTATCTTAATCTCCTTGTTCTAATCAGTGTAGCAGTACCAAGTGAAAGGCACAAATACTGAAGCTCCTCATTAAGGAAGTAATATTCATTGTTTTCTTGTCAATTCCTCATACTTAGATTTCATTATTTATAAAAAAAATGAATAAAATAACTGTAATATCAAAAGCTTGGGAATATAACGCATCATTCATTTTGTCAAAGATTCTCCTGCTTGATCTTCCTTGGAAACTGTTGCATCAGGTCATCATCATTGTATCTGTTGATGTTGTCAGACCCCTACACAGTTCTGGATTCTTCTTTTATAACTGCAGTAAATTTTCAAGTTATGCTGTCTTGTGTCATTGATCAGTACATGTATATACAAACTCTGAGCTTGAAACCTGAAGGTTTTGCACTGGTATATAAAACGAAGACCTTTCATTGGACATAATTCTGAGCTAATTCCATTCACCTCCCACATTGTAACTTAAGACTTGTTGCAAGGTGTTGATCATATGTACTTACTGGCTTTTATTCTCAGTACTTTAATGTATGTAAATGAATTCATCAACTCGGTAGGCAGGAATTTCACACAAATGGGTCAGTGGAGAACAGTTGCTCCACCATTTTGTCCACGCAGATAGAATTCAATGCCCTGTCCTAGCAGATGATCAATTTGCTCTACTGACAACAGTATTGAAATATATGTAACACGTACCATATGGTATTTGTAGCCCACATGCTATACTCAGCTGTAAGCTAATTGCATGGACAGTGTATAAACATATTAATTAAAAAATCTAACATTTTTTTTTATTCTATTGGGGCAGACTGGAATGACTATATGTATTGTGCATTGTGTGACTTTCCATGGCAACAGAGGGAAAGTCTAATGTTTAGCAAGTAGATATGTATTATTACAAGAGAAGAATGCATTATTATTATTATTATTATTATTATTATAGGATACATAAAATTGTCAACTGAATGTGTAAGGTGTGAATTTATGTATTTATTTAGCTATTTGTTTGCTAATACATTCATAGAAGCTAACAGTTGACCACCTGGTCTTTATGTTAGCTGCATAATATATAATTTTCAACATAAAATAATTACAACCTTCAACCATTCTTCTTTCAGTTTGTCAGGTTTGAATTGCTTTGCTGTCATCTTGCTGAAGAAAAGATATGTGTTACAGTCCAGTGTGAAAAAACAAAAGTGGAAAGTTTGATTTTATGTAAGTGGTGTCAGTGAAGTGTCAGCCAGCAAGACATGTTGTCTGTTCTTAACCTTTTCATTGCCACATTTTGTAAAGCTTTTGCATTGTCTTTGAGTTCTTTGAAAGTTTGTAACACAGGATTGCCGGCCGAAGTAGCCACGCAGTCTGAGACATGATGCTCGTGCTCCTGGTCGCTGCTACTGTGGGTTCGAGTCCCACTCATGGCATGGATGTTTGTCCGCGTCCTTTCTCTTCCTATCTGTTGGATAAAGACTGGCCACGGAAGGCAAGGCGAAACCACCGTGGTATCTTCGCTAGTAAATCCCCGTAATGTTGTGTCAACCAATCCTAGGGTTGAAGACTAAAAAAACAACAAACAAACCCAAAAAAAAATTCAGGATTAAAATATTTTTTCTTCAACCCTTGTAGTTTTTTGTAGATTTCAGATGTTCATTCCACAGTTCTTACATATGCAGGACTGGCAGTGTGGTAAGTAGACTTCTTCTTCTTCTATGGCTCTCCGGTCTGTATTCGGTCCATGGCCCCCTCAGTTCTCCTCTTCCATTCGGTCCTCTGTTAGATCCGTCTGTCCGAGGCTTTGATTGAGGTTTCGAAACATCTTCCTTTTTATGGTGCAAGGTTGTCAGCCTTGCGACCAACCCCCAACCTGGAGGACCAGGGTACCTGTCTTAGTCTGACCTCTCTGGCTAGGGAGTCCCAACCAGTAGCTATGCTACCACCGGCTTAGCTGTGGTAAGTGGACTGTTCGGTGTATATATGCGGAGTTGGTGGTGGAAGGGTTAAGATTGGACTTGGACACTGGACTACTGATTCTGAACCAGGGTTTCATGTACCCCCAAGAAATACTTTAAACATCATCAGGGGTTATGAGATGTATTTTATACATTGTCAAAGACAGGTCAAAATGGTCTAGGTCATCTGATAAGACAGAAGTTCTCGTCATTGAAAAGGTGTTTGTGTATTCTCACTGTGAGACATTTATCAGCTGAAAAGGTGCAGAACCACTGAATCGAATCATGTAAATGAAGAGTTGTCCTGTTTTCTCTTTATGTGCTTTCCAGATTTGTATGATGGCCATGCAGAAATACGCTGGTAAAGTGTATAAGGAGAAAATATTTCTTAAGATGAATAGTTTAGCCAGAATTTAGCCAGGAAAAGAAAGTTTGTTGGAAAGGTTTAGTCAACTAATTATTTACTTGGTTTTAATGGTTGCATGAGAGATTGTATAAGGAGTCTCAGGTTACATAAAGTTTATCGTATGCAGTGGTTTTAGAAATATAAGCCTGAAAATGACTAGCTCCATACATACAGGTGAATGTAAATTAAATTGTTATGAATGCACAAGTCAAGTACATGAATATGCAGTAGTTGAGTACTTGGTTTGTTTTGCTTCATAGTTTATGCCTTGGCTCAATCAGACCGGTGAAATGTTGAATAGTAATGTACCATTGGCAGAACATGGCACTCCCTTCGCTTGTATGACATATTTGTATGCCAACCTGCACCATCCACACGGCTTCATGTTCAAGGGTTTGCTGTCGGTCGTATTGATATTACTAAAAAGATGACATGGATTCACTTCTGAAATACTTGGTTGAAAATCTTCAGTTTGATATCTCAGACATGTTTGCTACTTCTTGAACACAATACAACCACATGGTATAGAAGTGCATTTGTAATGGTAATAACATATTACGTTTTGAAGAATAGTGTTTAAGAAAGTAGAATTAAGCCTAAAGGCTATTGTTACGTCACAATATTATGAAAAGTTCGTGAGATTTCAGTTTCTCATGGCTGCGAGTTTGAAGATGGCTGTCTTCTGGGTGGTTGTGCTGTGTTGTCTGGCAGAATATTGTCGACGTTTCAGAGGTGCATGCTGCCTCCATCATCAGGGCGACGCCCAGAAATGTCGGTAAACTTCTAGCAGACTATACGGCTCAACAACCCAGAAGACAGCTATTTGCAAATTACATTTCCTTTCGTTAAACCCGTCACGGAAATATGGTATTGCTGAAATTTCGGTACGTATGGTCCTACTGGTGTTTTACAGTGCAGTTCAAATTTTCTATCTGTATGTACAGTCAGTGCAAGTTACTGTTTTCTATTAAATACGATATGTTTTCTTATATCGCACCGTTCGGAAAACATTGGGAGTCACATGTGACCTTGCCTCTTCAGTAAATTGTAATAATCTTTTTCTAGTTCCTGGCGGCGTATTGAAATTCATTCGTCTTTCGTCATGGAAGCAGCGGTGGCATACGTAGTCTTCCATTCACATGGAAATTCATTGTTTACGTCTTTAGTTCACGTATGACACTTGACTGTTTGTAGGTTATCGGCGTTTTGGTTTGAATAGTTTAAATTTTGTGATCTTGTATCGTGTTGGTGGCCGTAACTGAAGTCAAAGGGTCACTGTCAGTGTATTAAACAGAATAAATTTTGTCATAGAATAGCTGTATCTAAAGCATATTTATTTTTGTGTTTGTAAAAGGTTCAAAGTAGAGGTCTTCCGGCGATCTGTCCTATTGTATGTTTGTGGTTTTGGCACAATGGCCACGGTTATTGGTTTAGCTGGCTTTGCACCACGCAGTCCTGTTCTTAAATTCTATACATAATTTTACTTTACGGGGCATTTGTGAGGTTCAGCTGTATTTTGAGACGAAGTTTGATGGATGTTAAACGTTTGGGAAGTTCAGTTTGAGATTTCTGGTTCTCACGACGGTAAAACCTAATTGGCAGGTTTAATTTTAATTAGATACTTTTGTTTAATATATGCTATTTTTATTACAACTTAATTAATTTTATTTTTAAATTTGTTTAGTGTCAGAATGCTAATGCTGTCGATGTTCAGTTATATGACTCATATAAACAAGCACTTGAATATATATTGTCTTCTAAATATTGTAATAATAAATCGATGTAGTAATTCGTACCATTAACTTGTCTTCCCACTAAACCATTTTAACAAATTAAAGCTTTGTTTCTTTTGCCAAGTCGGGTAAGAGTTTCTGTCGGATATATTTAGGAAAGCTGTAAAACTCATCAGTAGTTTCTGTCGGCTGAGAATGAACCCGGACCTCTCCATTAAAGTCACGCGTGCTATGTAGTTAAGTGTAGACAAGCCTTTTGCTAGGCGAATTTTCTTCGTCGGATCTCTCTCCACCATATTACGGAAGTGAAAGCAAAGGAAAATGTGAATGGCCCTAGTAATACATTTCGTACGTAAGTAATAATTACCATCGTTCTCGAACAAGGAGTAAGGCTCCTCATCTATTGTTAGTAGCCTCGTCTCTCTGGAGTCACCTCCTCCGCCCCATCTTTTATGCCACATGACGAGTTCATAATGAGCTATTGTCATGCCTGTCTTGCCCGTTGCACACTTAACTTCACGTTCTGATCGGCTCTTGTATGGTTCGCATATTAAATCTATGTTGTTTATAAGAACATCTATAGTTGCTTTATGTCTGGTCCGTAGGTGCTAGAGTTGATATCTTGTTCCTAACAGAAGTATCGATTTGGGTTTCAACGTTAAAGGAAGTACCTGAATTAGTACACGTGTAATAAATAAATAAGTAAATGTTTTTATACCTTGTACGTTTTTTGTATATGAGCCGGGATAGCTGAGTCAGTATAGTGGCTGGACGACCGGGGTTCGATCCCCGACGGGGGCAGAGGATTTTTCCTCTAGCCTCTGCGTCCAGACCGGCTCTGGGGCCCACCCAGCCTCCTATCCAATGGGTACCGGGGTCCTTTCCCAGGGGTAAAGCCGGCCGGGGCGTGACCCTGACCACTCACCCCCATCTAGTGCCGAGGTCAAGGAAGAGAGGAGCTATACCTCCTCTCACCCCAAACGCCTACATGGCGTATAGTGGGACAAACTTTACTTTACGTTTTTTGTACAATGAGCAGTGTTTGAGAATGGACTTCTGTGTGCGTAGACGTTTATTAGTGTTTTTAAGTGCGCACTATTTTTGCTTCGTTCCCGCTAGTTGAAGGGCTTGATTTTTAGTATTCATCCTTAGGTTTGTCGCATGACTAGCACAATTAGCCAGCACATGTTTTAAAAATAGTTCACATGTTTGAAGTGGGGTCTGGTTGCTTACTCATGATATGAGTGTCTTTGTTTCTTATTAGTCTATTACTTCACTTGATGTTAGCATTCGTTGAGCTCATCACATTCATCAGCAGGCTAACACCAACATGCATCGTATTTGTGATCAGGGTCGTTTGGACGTGAGGCGCATGCAGTTTGTCGTTACGCCAGGATGAATCGTTTCATATTAGACGCCAGCAACACCAACTACGTCATTGGAGTTCTCTATTTATTTGTGGGTTATTTAACGAACTCTGTCAGTAACTGACTGTGTAGTGTCGGATGATAAACGAGCAGTTAATTGGAAGGGGTTTTTTTTTGGAAGGAAGCCGCCGTTGCCTAATTTAAGGCACTTTACCGGAATTTGCCTTGAAAATACCGAGGAAAACCACGAAGAACCAGTCAGGATAGCTGATATCCGGGCTGAGATGGAATTTTATATTTGTGGGAGAATTATCCTTATTCAATTATGTTATGCCGTCTGGTCTGATTGAAGCAAACACCTTTAAAACGTCGGCAAACTTCTACCAGACCACACGGTGCAACAACCTAGAAAACAGCCTCATCAGAACCTGAAATGTTGCGAAGTAATTATCGTTTTCCCTCTGTGTGATAAAGAAAATAACAGGATATAATTCCGGACTCGTTCGTGAGATATGGTTAAAAATAAAAAGGCAAATAAACGAGAAGGATGTCGCGGCTACACATCCAAAGCCCTGTACCGTCCCATGCTAATGTTTGTAATTGCGAATGCTGGTCACATGTGGTTCGTGTGGGCGAGGCTCGCAACTGCCACTAAATAAGTGACTTGACAGCTTATAAGACATAGAGAATGGTACGTATGTCATGCGCTCATGGTCTGATACACAGAGGATGCTCAATGCACGTGGGGTGAGGTGGCTGTCTCTGGCTCTGACCTTAGTCGGCTACAATGGCTGTCTTAATTACCTTTCGATGTGCAGATGACTTACCATCCGAAACCGGAAATTAGTTACCGGTATGTTATTAGCAAACTTCACTGACTTAGTTACTGCAGGCCCGCAATTTTTTCCAGCGTATATGATACTGTGAATGTTAGGAAAGTGTGAATAGATTTTTAAGAGATATTTTAGAACAAAGAAAATTGTTCTTGAAATAACCTCTTGGTAACTAAAACAGGCTTGAAACGCAGGTTGTACTCAACTGTATAGAAACACTAAGGCCCGAGAAAACAAATAATACATTTTATAACTTTTTATTACGAGTTTACAAAGATTCTTTTATTTACCAACCAAGTAACTACTTTAGTCCGTGTTGCAATTTGTGTATCGGAAAGTTGATACTGAGCCGTCCAATAAATTCTGTTGCAGTCAGTTGCTCAAACTTTACGGATTGTGATGATGAAGGAGAAATGAGTTTAAAAGAATGTGGAAGGAAGAGGTCGTGGCCTAATTTAATATGCTTCCCCGGAATTTCCTAGAGGGAACGAAGGAAACCACGAAAAATCCAACCGCCCGCTCCCAACCAGTGATTCGTTTTTGTGCATTACACATTTCAAATAGACCTGCGTCAGATGGGTCAGATGCAGCCTCAGAATTTCATTTCGTCATCAGGTTTGCAAAGCTTACACGGAGAAACATTTCATATAGAACTTGTGGCCATGTTGTTTATTATCTATGATACCCGCGTACCAAATTTCATGATCCAGTGTGTCAGTAGTTACCGGCATCAAACCGAAATATAAATTTAGATTTTGTGCGGGCACCATGATATACATACATTCTAAAAATAATAATTTAACCGCATTAGAAATATCGAGAAGTTTTCCCCCTCCCCATAAATTGACGCCGTTGTAATTTGAAATTGAACTTTAATAACGTTTGGGTCAGTCCAGAGCGTTCGTCTAGAGCTGTGGTATTCAACCTGGGGTACGCGAGGACATCTTAGGGGGTACGTGAAGTTTAAAAACAATATTATTTTATGATAAACACTGAATAATCAGTAATGTAATTTATTTTAGATGTAGATTATATACTATGTATAACTTGAATTATACACCAACAACTTTGGGGGTACAAAGTTGAAGAGAAATTATATATGGGGGGTACGCGAACAAAAAAGGTTGAATACCACTGGTCTAGAGGGTGACTTGTATAAATGGCTAATGCAACGCGTGGTGGTAGAGAGAGACTTTTCAGGTTCTGGCGCATATCGCATGGCCTGGTGTGTGTGTGGCGTTGGAATGAGGAAGATCCCTTCCCGGGCAAGGAAGGCGACATCAGATGAGGAGGCTAGTTGGCTGGATGGGGTCCCATTCATTGTCGTGTGCTGCCGTCGTCGTTCCTGTCGTTTCAATTAGCAACACTCTCATCTGTATTCATGTGGCATCCGCTTGCTGTATAGTCGCTTGCCGAAGCACTGGACCTCTTTACACTTTGTTGTTTTCTGGTTTATTTCTGTAAAGTCTGTGTTTTAACTGTATGTGCCACCTGTTTGACAATAGGCAATTCTACGTTTTGCCTTCAGAGGACTTAGCGGTTTCGTCAGTTCCTCTGAAACGTCGATCATTTTCTGCCAGACTACACTGCGCAGCATCCCGGAAGACAGCCGTCTTTATACTAGTCGCCTTGAGAACCTGAAATCTCATCTTGTTTCTCTTTTGTGAATATGGATAATATTTGGATGTGGATATGTTTATCATGGAACGTGAAGTCCGTTATACAGAGTTTAATTTTTCTTTTTACATCAGACAGAAGATCACAAAACCTTGTCTGAATGCTGTAGTCTGAAACCAACTGGTTACCCCCATTGGATATTACTGTGATGTGGTCAGTATACACTGGTTTCATTTCACGTCTCCGTGATGATATGAGAAATATTTGAGCATTCTATGTTTCCTGTTAATTTCACGCGAGTTCCAGTAACAAATTTTGTATGATCGACTGTGCTGTGCATGTAACGGTAATGGTAAACTTGATCCTCTCTGTCAAATTTTATGATAGAAGAAAACATACTAATGAATTTTAGCACCTATTAATTCCGTTAGTTGACTACTTTGGTGAAATAGGAAGTTCTTGGATCTTACGATAATTTAGTATTTTGTCGATGTTGATCTTGTAGGTTTTGGTGCCGCGTGGTCTCGTAGGTAGATTCCAACGCTTCGGAGGAACGTACTGTATCCATATTCTGAAGATTGGGTTACCAATGTTTCGAAGAAATATATTGTCTCCATCCTCTAAAGGCGGAGGCATGTTTCTCCGAAACGTTGATATCTACCTACAAGTTCACACGGAGTTACAACCCGGGAGAACATCTTCGCCACAAGAACCTCAGATCTTACGTGTTAGTATTTATTTTATACATGGGACTACAGGGACATTTACATTTGAAAGGAGAGTATGCCCGGTGGCTAGAATTCATGCTGAGACTGAATTTTAATAGCCCTATACTGGCATATATATGCCTACTACATCAGTTTCTCTTTAACTCCTTCACTGTTAACAACTTGAATTTGCTTTTAGTGACTGTGTGACGAGTCATGACTGTGGGATAATGATGTGTAAAGCACGCTCGTTTATGGTGGTTTTCCGGTAGATTTGGGATTCGAACTTATGACGTTGATAACCATAAATTCATATGGACCATTTCGGAAATGTGTTAAAATATTTATAGGTCTGCTACAGTTGTGATACATGGAAGGTTTTTAAGTAATCTGATTTGATCAATTATCATATCGAAATCTACATAACCCTTTGAAACCGAAGTTCGTCGAAATAATTTTTTTCAGGATGAAATCCGTACCTCAAAGAAAACGCAACGCTTCTCCGTTACAAAGATCAGCTGGTTAACGCTGTTAAAGTAAATAGTCCAGTTTCGCAGGGAGAATCTTACGAAATATAAAATACAAAATAAAGAGTTACTGATTGTTGAAGTAGGCCTTTAGAGTGATTGAGGGTATGTGTTGTCTACTTTCGGTATTCTTACGGAGACGTAGGAGGTCGATACTGCACACATGAGAATGGACATATGTCATTTGCCATTGCACTTTTGATCTCGCACTCGAGGGAACCGAAATGTGGAGTAATAAACTCAGTGGGGTGTCTGGGGGTGCACTCTCTCCTGTCGAAGTTTTCGAAACTGAAGTTACCTGTTGGCGTAGAAAGTTGTTGCCAATGTTCCGTTCCAAGTTTTCTCTACTTAAGTAGTTTCTGCGTTAATTTCCATACTTACCCGTCTTCCTAAGTCTGAATGTATATGCGCTGTAGAATGATGTGGCTTCCCTGGGTTGAGGTAACGAATGCTTCTAGCATCTACGTCACTCCTCTTCTACCCTGAAGATATACAGGACGTGGCTTATATTTCTCCAGGATCTTACTGCATTATACCGCAGGAGACACAGGCTGATTGTGGTATTTTGGGTTGCATCGCTCTGTGGTCTTGTAAGTGTTTACCAACGTTGAGGAAAGACGTAGCATTGAATTGTTTTATATCAGGACGCAGTAACCAAGAGGAAAACTTCTTGCCTTGTTGGGAATTGAGCCCCGGTTATCCAGCCCGTAGCCTAGTCATTGTACTGGCTGAGGGAGTATCCTAGTGTTAATGATACTAATAACAGTGGACAGTCTGAAACTTTACACTTCTTTGAATGTGACTGTACAGAATTGGGGGAGGGGTGTCAGCGGGCAGGATTGCATTCGTTTCAGCCATTCATATCCGAGCTGAAATCTTCTTCTTTCTCTGCCCATCCTTTCAGTATTTGAATACGTTAATGACAACCCTGCATAATATCGTAACTCTGTTATTTGTTTCTCTATATATGCTAATATCTCCATATCTATGTGTGCTGCATAAATCTAGCATCCTCAGATTATCCGAAGAATATCACAGAGTTTAAATTTATGTGCACGAAAAAACACAGTGAATACCTCGTGAAGCGTTTGTTTTAAATCATACCTTTGATATCGAACTCGGGAAGGATTCTTTTAAATAAATCTTCGATCTCTTGTTTCTGCGTGTATTGTTGTTTATTTCTTTTAACGACCAAAACATGGAAGTACAGTACGTATTAACTTTGAACTAATGTTTTGAAATCTCTCACAATGTTTTATGTATTTATCCATCTGTTATTCGATAATCGCAAGATACGAGTGTGCAGATATAGTGAATTATAATTCTGAACTCCGAAGGATTTTTCAGGCTTTTTATTACCAAATGAGTCGTTGTTTAGATTTCGAGTGAATGGCTGCAAACAGTAAGTAATCATTGTTACCAACTCCGTGTAGACAGTATAGTACCAACAATACCGGTTTTCTATAATTAAGTCTATTATATTACAGTTTAAATATCTGTTGATCACCAAGGGAATTGCTGTTTTAAATAATTTCTTAAGACCGCCATTGTCAACATACATCTAGCAGCATAGAATCCATCTTGAGAAACTAATAGTCACTGAATGAATCTGGGTTGTAGCGCCGTATAGTCTGGTAGAAGTTTAAGAAAGTTTCATAGCCTTGATGATGGAGCAGCAAGGACCTCTGAAACGTCGGTAAACTTCTACCAGACACACGGCGCTACAACCCAGAAGACAGCCACGAAAGCCCCCGACCTCTCTGGAGGTCGAACGTGCGTTGCCATGCCTACAGTAGTCCTCCACAGAGCCATATCCTAAGTCAGATGAATCCAGTACACGTCCTGAAACCCCAGTTCTGAGTGTTTGTTGCTGTTGGATCAGTCCAATTTACATACGCGACACACACACATGGACGCACTTGGTACATGTCGTTCAGCATGGTGCCACGTGGTATTTAATTGAGCGAAACAGGGATGTTGTTCTTTCCGTTATATCAGTTTGAGCTCTTCTCATGTGCGTCAGTTGTTTTTCCCGCGCGTGATTGGTGCTGCACACCTGCGCTTTTTTTGGAATTGTCTTAAGATACTTTGATGCCTCGGGCCTCGTGTTAAAATGGATGACCTCTTTTAAAAAAAGAACTTGCTTCATCGCGTTTTTGCACCTATGTGGCCATACTTTCGCTCAAACAATACATGCATCGACTTCTTCTTTCACGTTCTATCAGACAACACCTTAAAACAGGGAGGCGTGCACTCACATGCTGGAAGCTGAAGGAAAATGCAAATTGTATGAAATATTCTTGCGCAGAGA
>NW_019060047.1:492489-513681 GCF_000696155.1 Zootermopsis nevadensis
TCGTTGTGGCGTGCGCTGACACACCCCTAGGGCCGTCTACGTAGTCTCCCAGCCTCAAGTTCTGTAACAGGGGTGGGCAAACTGGCCGACTGACAGAGTTGCATGTTATATTTTATGTCTGATAAACTTTGGGATGTGGAGTATCAACCTTCTGCACATTGGGCACCAGGGCGTAGTAAAAAATATAAAAATATCTTTTAGATGTGGTGCTTAAGCACAGAGAAAACTTTACTTCAGCAGTTTTTGTGTTAAATAACGAGTGGGAAGGTATAGTGCGTACTCCAGATTGGAATACGTTTACGTTAAATCGTTGTTTGTGATTTTGTATGCAGCGTTGGCCTTGTGAATGTCGGTCGTGTTTACGTGGAGGAAACATTTGGTATTCAGAATTAGATACGCAACAGATGTATTGAAACGTGGAAGGTGAACGTCGCAGGCTCCAGGTTTTACACAGGCAGGCCAGAGAGCTGGTGTATAAAGTATTCAAGGGTGATGCAGACGCCCGCGTTCCTGTCCACGACGATGTGAAAGCGTAAAAAACGTAATTCTGATGCGTCCCATTGCCATTCGTGGACTGAAAGAAGCCGTCAGATTGGAATTTGATTCACGGACCTCGATATAGCCGCCTTATTCATTACGGGAGAGGAGGGGATCATGTCCTAGTCGCATCGCACGGTTTGATCAACCCTGTCCTGTAATGTTCCCATCCTACCAGAATTCACGCCCGCTGTTAGTGTACAGTCAAATACTGCCTGTCCGTGGCATCTCTGGTAATACAATGGTTGAAACGAAGAGGAACTACAGTCTCTCCCACAGAAAATGTTACGTTTACCTATTTCATCATGGCAACCTTCATTTTGAATTCGATCCAATGAAATGTCAGCCACTGGTGATAACTTTGAATGAATTGTTACATCAGCGACGTCTAAATGGGGGTTTAAACACTTTCACCGGTCACGCGTTTTTGCGGGTACAAATGAGTTTTGTGTTCGTGTTCCTTTCAAGTGTTGCATCCTGTTTCCCAAAGTAAGTCGCATGTCGCTTACATCATCAGCTTCCAACCGATTGTAGCCTAAATTCGTAATTACATAATAAAATATTTGCTTTTAAGTCCGTTTGATTTCCTCCCGCCCCCACCATTTCTCACAATAACTTTTTAATATCATGATATTTTAATTTGCTGTTATCAGTAGTACCATTATGACCAATTTCTTATAAGTGACAGCATTTTCATTTTCATCGGTTTGTGCTACTGTATCCATTTGTAATCCCGGAAGTTACTTGTTAGGAGAAAGGCTTGGTTGAATCTATTTCTCTGTTCCTGACCCCACTGAAGATAGTTTTTCTTCTTTTACGCAAAATTCTTGTTTTGCTTGGAATGAAACCTCATACAAATTTAATTAAAGTACAGTTCTTGCACTCTATTAACACGAGGTTATTAACCTTTGCACGTTGGGCGGCAGTTGATGTTTACGAAGAAAGACATCGGAGAAGCTTGTATCTACAGCGATAAGTACAGGGCGAGCACAAAAGAACTTTCTACTTTCAAAGCGATACAGAAAACAAAGACGGCATACTTAGAAGCTCACACCCACACCAGTCAAAAGAAAAACCCTCTCAAAGTTTTGTTTCAAATGGCACACGTAAGGAATTTACTCTGCTGATCGCGTGGCTCGAAGTGGTCAGTAAAGCGTTGCTTGCTTTGATACGCTGCGAGTTAAGATCTGTCTTCAATCGCCTGGGCTCCGCTGTCCGTGTTGCAGCGTTGTACGATGTTGTGGTCATCAAGCATGCAGTTTGTTAACGTCTGACCTAGTTTAATTGGATGGCACACAGAGGTACATGCAATGTGCAGTCACTCGCAGTTCGCTAATATATTTTCGAAGAGGAAACTAAAAGATGTACTAAAATTTTTTATGCTTTACATAAACAGCTGTGTGTAATTTATATGTGTGCACGTGTAATACAATGACCAGTTGAGGTACATAAACCATTGTGACTGGGAGGTAACACGCTTGAAGTATATGTTATGGGAAGGACAGTTTGCGAAACTCAGAATCGATAAATAAATTTGACGTGTGCTTAGCTAATTACAGTATTAATAACCAGTTCCAAGAACAATAATTTACATTTGTTAGCATTCACATGGGAATTTAGTATCTCGTTTTCCATGAAGTTCATTACCATTACTCCGCCTTGTGTATTTTATACTATTTACAGTCTTTAAGGAGCCGGGTACCATTGCTTCAAAATGCAAAATACAATATGCAGATTGTTAAAGCAGGTGGTAGGCATTAAAGGCTTAAGCACTTCGGCTTCACCTTCAAGGTATTAAAAATTAATTTAACCGATATACTACGTACGGGTTTGTGTTTTCTTTGCAGGACGAACTAAATTATTTCTATTTAGACGAGCTTTAGTTTCAAAGAGTTAATGAATTCATACAGGTCATTTTAAGTGTTTGCTTTTACGGTGATGGAATTTCATGCAGGATAACCATGGCTGACTTTCAATCAATTCCGCTCTCATTCGCGTATAAACAGTTTAATAATTGTCACCATAGACTGAGATGAATCTGAAATCCCGGACACTCAGCAGTGATTTATCTTCGCAGTGGGCAGTCCTGTCACAACAAACTTTGAGTTATTCATTACAACTCACTTCCCATTTACAGCTTTGCCTGCGTGTAATAATATTAGCTTCAGAATTTGCAGCGACAATTTATTTTCCGATATTACAACCTGAAGTGAGAAATGAAGATGGGGTTCAAGATTTTCTAAATCAATCAGTTGATGAACGAAGCTCTCGTCCAGTGAGGGAGGATGGGATCCCAGGTTCGAGGCTTGACTATGGTTATGGTCATTTTTTGCATACTTGCTTCGTAATAGGTCTGTACGTGGTGTAGAGAAAGTTGATCTCGATACTTTAACGGAGGCGTCTCTGAGTTTGATTAAGTTTATTCTGAGATCCTATATCTGTGTAGGATACTTCTCTTCTTGACTTAGCTCTGTATCACCTAAAGTGTTTGTCCTATTTGATTTATAGCTGTTACCGTTGCGTTGAGGGAGGTATTGTTTGTCGACGCAGTTGTAAACATTCATCATGTGCCAGAAAAGATCGCATGAGGAAATTCGTAAGGATATGCTTCCCTGGTTTAATAATTGATAGTTGTTGAATATGTAATGAGGCTGCACGAATTGAAATTGATAACCGATGAGATTTTATGGTTGTCAGTTTACTTAATGTCAGTTTATGTGAAAGAGTTGAACAGTAAAAGTGTTCACCGCCACGCGCGCCCCTGCGCTGGGGTCAGGACTATCGAATAACGCGCATCAGACTTCTGTTGTTTCCAGCTCTCAGTACCACATCGAATCATCTATCACAACAAAAAGTGCTGAATAACGATAATAGAATCTATCAGTCTATTGATTATATATGTCAAATGTATATAAATGTGCCGTAGCTGCTAGACATTGTACAGGCTTGTACTGATGCTTCAAGATTGTTATAGCTAGCAACAACAGAATTAAGCAATGTCATTAATGTCGTAATAGAAAATAAGAAGACCGTCGTGGTAGACACATCGTCATAATGCGCATGCGCTCTTGGGACATTTGGCACTGGGGTTGCAGGGTTTGAATTCCGCGTGCAGCATTATTTATTTGTGATTTATTTAGTGACACTGTCGGTAATTCAGACTATGTAGTGTCACGTGATATGATTATTAGTTAACACTGAAATATGGTATGGAACGAAGCGGTTGTAGCTTAATTTATGGTAGTATATCCGTTTTTGCCTGGAGGGAAACATCAGTCAGTACAGTTGGCACACAGGTCGATATTTTTGAGTACGAAGCAGGAGTGCAGCGTTTCTGAATCGGAAAATGCCAAAATGGTTAAAGACAATGTGCTACATGTCTTTACATTGGACCTGTTTTTCGATTTCATTTGCATACAGACGAAAACTTAGAAGTTTATTACATCTGATTTTTGACTTCTTTTTTTTTCCCGATTCCTTTACAGCTTGGTGATATATTTGTATGGATACTTACTTTGATTGAAAACAATAGGCTAGTTTATATGTTATGCGCAATTGTGTAAATAAGACTGCAGTATATTGAATAAAACTTTTCTTGGATATTATCCATCGTCTAGTAAATATAAAACGTAAAACGACGTTTCGGAGATGGGGCTCTATCTCCGTCTTCAGGTTCCTACTCAGTTGGGCCCACTAGATAGAGCTAATCCCTATCTGCAGTATAATGAAATGAGGTTTTTTATATTTGGTGGGGGGGGGGGGGGGAGTGAAAAGACGTTTCCTTTGAAATTCTGTGTATGTGTGTGTTTTATTCACCATTATAATAAATTGGTGACGAGTTCCGTACTTGTTGGGTCATTCTTATTTATACTTCATAATTCTGCGATTTCAGATTACAGAAGATGTGTCTAGGCTCACATAGGCCATATCTGTGTGCGGTGTGCAAATGTGTAGGCTGTGTGCGTGTGTGATATATGGATACAGGATTCCTTTAACACACCTACGAAGCCTGTTTATTTGCTTTTTTGTTGTGTCTGGCGAAACGCCAAACGTTAATATGAGCATTAGTACATTTGAAGATGAACCAATCCGCTGGGTGAATGTTTCGCCTCATTCATCGGTATGATGATGGAGGCAGCAGTTACATCTGAAACGTCGGTAAACTTTTCCCATACTAAAAGGCACAATTCTCAGAATACAGTCATCTACAAGATCAGATGTTAGTCGTGTCGTCGTCTTGAGATTTTTCAGCATGCAGATATATTTTATTTTAAATAATGAGACAGGTTTATAATATACTACCATACAAAATTCAAATCGTCATAATTGGCCTGTTGCTATTATATTTTAAAGAAATCTATGATTTGTTTTACCACCATGTTTCTATTTAGGATGAAAAGTACCTTAGAAGGAGTTGGATATAGGCTATTTTGAATATCTGTCGTACAATATTTCAATTTTTTTCATAAAATTGTTCTAGCGTTTCCCCGACTTCAAGTTATTACGTCTGCCATGTTGGTATTGTTGAAGACGCGAATTAAAAGAATATATGGCCTCTGTGTGACCTTAAGTGACCTGGTTGTAGCCAATTTCTTGAAAACCTGTCGGCCAGTTCAGCAGCTGCTTGTGTCGGAAGCACAGAGAGAGAGAGAGAGAGAGAGAGAGAGAGAGAGAATAACGTAGAGAACATCTTATGGGGCTGTTTCCTTTCGAAGACCAGTCTGTAACCAGAAAGCAAGTTATAACTGATCGTATATGTGACAGAAAGGAATCCAGTCCTATGCCGGTCATGTACAATCGTGTTAAACGTAATAAAGATTATTATGTTAACTTATGTATATTTCTGTATGTTTTGTTGTGTATTTTGAATTTTTATAACGTTTTTGTCTTAATACACGTGTCATGGGTACCAAAAACAAGGGAACATAGTCCTCAGAAAGCTGATAGTCCCTCATTTGGTCAAGAAATACCCAGCCTTTTTTTTACGGAAGTTTAAAGTTCATTATCATACCGCTGCTTGAATCTATTTCGAACCACATTAATTCAGTCCACTTCCTCACTGCCTATTTCTTTAAGTTCTGTTTTAATATTATCTTCCCATGTTATCCTAGATCTTCCCCATTATTGTTTTTTTCTATACTTTGAAATGATGCGAAGTTTTCAAGTCGAAATATGCAAGAAAGTTAATATTCAGGTATGTTACCAAATATTTGTTATTATAGTAACCGATTATGGCTTGCGAGGGACGGGTTGTAGGTTACATTCTAATCTGAATGATCATTTACTTTATTTATATTTTACAAGTTTATTTGCCGAGCCTGAATCCGACTGAAACATAGAAAAATCAATGTCATCCCACGTTTTCATACATACGTAACCGAGTCGTATATTGCCAGTGTCACATAGGTATTTCCATACTACGCGTGTATCGGACAAGTATTTGCATTCAACGTGTGTCCTTGTGTGTGTGTTACGTCTGCCAGGTAGTCGTTACCAACTCTTGGTCATCCATAATTAATGAACAGTTTTATACTTGATTAAATAACGTGTCTAGTCGCTGAATTTCCTGTTGTCATTGTCTGTGATGGAACTTTGTATGCCTACGTAAAAGGCTTTAGGGGGACACGCATTTACATAGATAACAAATGCATCACTTACATTGGCCGGGGAATTCAAGAGATTGTCCTGTATTATAATAATTAATGTGTTTGAGGCACGGGGTTTTCACGGACGTCCTGTGTCATTGCGTTGAAGAACGGAAAACGATAATGTAAAGACAATGTCAGATATCTTGATAAAAGAGGAGATTAGAGCAGTAAACTACGTAGGTTTTGAGCTTTGTGAGTGGTACAGGTGAGTTTAAAGAAAATTCACTGTTCGGACAGACAGAATTAGAATGAAAATTGAACATTAGCTTATAAAATTTGAGGTAACGCTAATGATTTTGTCTACGGAGTGCATGAATGTATTTTATAATTCGTTTTTGTTGGAATTGCGTTGATCGCGGTGAATGTATTTGTATTGAACAGCTTGAGGTTTCTTGCCTCAGTGTATTTTTTTGAAATTAATCATGTTCAGTTATTGATATTTTTCAAAGACGATGATTCAATTAACCCTTAATATGAAGCTATTCATATTGATTCAGACGATTAAAATTAGTGTCTAGGTAAAGAATTGAAGGTGCTGAATTTAACTTAATTTATGTCACTCGCGTCGTCTGAAAGCAGAATTACTGACACTCAGAATTTTATGTTATTTATCCTTAGACAGAATTATTTCCAGTAAACAATCAGGGCCTCACAGACTTGAATCGAGCAAACATTTTGAATTAAGGGAACCAACAGTTCCTTTAATACAGGTCCATAATTAAGGGGTTCCTTACAGGAACTTCGTATGGGGAGATCGTGTCGGAGACAAGTGTTGTGGTATGCGATATTCTGATTGCTTCTGTCGCATTTGACAGAGTTAATTAATTTGATACCTATGACATTTGTCCATTAGATGCTTTTAACGTACGCGATTTTGAACGTCTCACCACTAAAACTACCAAAATGACGGTCTTACAAACTTGTGAAGTGGGACAGACACTAAATATCTACCTAATTAACGCTGATAATAGATCCCGAAGGTTTAACACCGCTAATACAAAGATCACCGCCATACCACACGATCCTGAATTAGCGCTGTCCAACGTTTGAGGCCCTTCATGTTATGGGGGCGCACTAATGCTCTTTAATTTAATCACTGAGATCTTGTGTGAAACATTATCTTAGCACGTGCATATTTTAGTATTTTTTCATTTTTAATATAAAACAATTACATAGCGTGAAATGTGTATTTAGTCTTCGTTCTGATGACAGTAACCATTAGAACGAGGAATGTGAAAATAGGTGTGTGGGTAGATCATATATGCATATACATGTCTGTATAATAAATACTTTTGAATATGAAGAGTTACAAATTTAGCAAAATTATGAATGATGACTTTCATGTAAGGAATTTATGTTATGTAACGCCTACTATAATTTATATTTTAGCGGGTAGGCTGCAGGGACATAGATTAATTAATCACTCTGTAGTAGGTTATAAACATACTTTCATAATTCCTGTTGGCCTCTGTAAGGAAAGTAGGAATATCAAATTCTTTGCGGGACTTCCTATTAAATTATTGACTTCGGAATCGCGATCCAGGAAGAGTTTTAACTTGGAACAAGCTTTCCTTTTTGTGTCCTGTAATCATAATTTATTGGCTTATGCATTATTTATAAATTGCACAAGGTATCCGGGGTAGCCCTCTCAGTATAGTGACTTTGGTTATGTGATTGACGGTCAAGGTTCGATTTCCGGCAGGGGAAGAAATTTTTCTATTTTCTACATCGTCCAGATTCTTGTCAACTAGGCCCCGGGTCTCTTTATCCGAGGCTAAGGCGACCAGCTTGAAGCTAACCACTCGCCTTCGTCTAGAGCCGATTTTAAGGATGCGTGGAATTATGTCTTCACTCCACCGAACATACGTCTTCATAGCGCGGTCCCTAATTAAGCGCCACGGACACTTTTACGTGTTATTTATTTCATCCTGATTTATTTTACAGCAGTGGACATTTCCTGCACTGAGTAGGATTTCGGGTTCTCACGGCTGAAGATGGCTGTGCTCTGGGTTGTTGCGCCGTGTAGTCTGATAGAAGTTTACCGACGTTCTAGAGGCCCTTTCTGCCTCCATCATCGGGGCGATGGGGACGCAACAACTCACAAGACAGCCGCCTTCATTTCCTACAATAACCTTACTTGACAGATAGAGAGAATAGATAGAGGTATAGGGTAAATGGTGTGAGGAGTTGTAACCGCGAGTTTTTGATTATTCTCACCGGTGGATAATGAACAAATTATTCGGAATAAACCCGTTTCTTTCTTAATTCTTGGGCGTACCACAGGAAAAGTTAAGTTAATTATATTTTGAAATGGTTACGTATTTCCTTTCATTTAAAGCGTAGTCTGTTTGACGGGTGACCAAAATCAACGTAATTTGTATTTGATACGGACATCAGGCATTGCCACGGATTGAAATTGCTTGCATTGGTTAGTGCCGTCTCTTTTATTTATGTAAAGTATATTAAAATTTTAAATACTAATTTATCGAGCCTCAAATGGAACTAGTATAACCTGTTACTTATTAACTTCCTTTTGGAACCCGAAAAGGAGAAGAGATGACGATTCCGAGTTAGAGATTTGTGAGGTAGGGATGTAGATGGAACTGCCTGAGGCTGGCGTCTAGTGGTGTGGGCTTTTGTATTAACGACGTTGAGCTTTCGCGTTCTGCCACCATAATGTTACGTACTTCGACCCTGGAATTTTAACTGAAAATTTAGCTGTAACAACATGTAATATCTGAATAAAAAGTGACTTTAGTAGATTTTAATGTAATCTTGTTATTTTCTCATTTTGCTTATTTTCGATCTAGAAGCATTATTAACCCGTAGCCTTATTCAACAGTTTTCAGAATTTGTAGCAAAGACAACTGACTTTACTTAAAAGACCGTGTAAGTCTCTTATCAATGTCATGAGGGTTAATAGTGACTAGGCTCTGGGCTCGATAACCGGGATTCGATTCTTGGCAGGGAAAATACATTTTTCTCTTGGCTGCCGCTTCCAGACTGTCTTTGGATCTCATTTGGCCTTCCTTTTAATGGGATAGGGGGAGGGGGGGGTTGTTGCTACGAGGCTAAAGCAGACGGCGCGTTAAGCTGATACCCACCTCCATCTAGTGTTGAGTCAGAGCGAAGCTATGCATCTGGCACTACGTGTGTCGTCATGGTGCGGTGCTTGGTAAGTGCCACGAAAATTGATCCTTTTTGCCTTTTTTACAATATAAATATTGTGTTGTCACCTTTATTACAGATAATGTAGGCATGTTGTGATTATATTTATTTCACACAGTTGAAACAGTTACTGAACAATAAAAACGTTGCAGGTGCTACAAACATTGAAATTTTACTTGTGTCTGCTTTACTTCCTCTACTGCATTGTGGTCGTATCCGGTTGAATAATAAGTCTTAGTTTTTTTGTCGTTAAAGATGTTCCCACGACGTCAACACCGTGTTCCTGGGGAGTGTAAGTAAATGCACGTGTTTATTATGACATCATTGTTCAGGTGTGAGCTATGTGTAAGTAGTGTAATGCGTTATATATTTTTGAATTGGAGGGTAGGGAGTGTTGAAATTATGCCGCATTATGAATTATGGTTTTCAGTGAGTCGTGTTTAGTAATTTGGGATGAAAGTGAATTTTGGCTGTCATGTGTGGAGATGCGTGAATGTGTCTTCATGGATGCCGTTTCATTGTGTAGGATGTTGATGCATCTCCGTCCGCAATTACAGTTAATAGTTCACGTCTCACGTATTTTTCTAAGTATTTTATTTGCATACACTTGAAATTTGTGGTCGTCCCTAAAAATATAAGTTCCATACCAATATGAAACAAGATGCAAAATTATTTGTTTCTCCTGATTTTCAGCGTTTTTCCTACTGTATCCACTTCAGCCCTGAAGGTGGAGTCATTATGTTCCTCGCAAAGTTTTACCTACAAATCCACACGGCGTTGCAATCCAGGAGACCAACCATTGACATCTTCACCGTCGTGAGATATTCAGGTCTCATATATCCAAATTAAGATTGTTGTATCCGTAACCAGTCACTATCATGCATCTATCTTAACATTCCAAGTATCAGTTGTCATGTCCTTCAAACGCCACGCAAGTCGTTCCAAAGAACCTGTTTAATTCCTAGGCGTTTGTTAAAGTTTACCAGTACAGTACGTTCTTCGGTGAAGGTTGCAACCTCCGTTGTCGGCTCACCGTGTCTACTTATTCGATATAATCGCAGCTGCCCTCAATATCTGAAGACCGAACTTATCCGCTGTACTCTTGCTTTATAATCGGGAGGTCGGGTATAGCGACTGAACTTTCTCGTACTTTTCGTTAGTCCCTCCAAGCATATTCCGGGATAGTACCTTAAATTAGGACACGTCCACTTCCTCACACACCCTTTCAAATCATCAGTCATCCTGTCATTCGACGCTGCATAACTAGTCTGGTCTACTGACAGCGTCTTCATGATACTTGTCGCAAAATATCCCCGAGCTTGGTTGGCCGTTACTAATACATATGTTCGCGACCAATCAGGTGAGATATTGGGAGGGAGGGGAAGCGAAATCCCAGAAGGCGTCTAGCTCCGCCCTTGCTCTTTCCATGTTTCCTCCTCCTCTCATTGTGACATAGCTTGTGCTCGCAGATATTTCGCGTCCGGTTTAAATAAACCATATATGGATACAGTCTTATCCATGCGTAATTTTTGCATGCGCCTTGCTGTAGTGAGAAGAGACTCACGTAACATGGCTAAGCGTGTGTGAATAAAACGCTCTAGTGGGTATATTTATGTAGATGTCAACTGTTTCGCTTGTGCGGAAGTAAAAGTACCCAATTACCGAATCATTGGCACATTTAATTGCTGTATGCCTATAAGCGTGCTTTACGCTAGATGTTATCTTTTGTGTGGACACGAACTAAGCTCTCATGAGTGAAAGTCACATCATTAGCGTGAATACCTTACATGCGTTCTGCATTGCTTTGTTAAGGTTGTAACACATTAAAGTCTAGCACTTTACATGCCCAGCTTTGTGATTTTAGTCACATGTTTTAGTAGCAGAATACAGTTTGTTTCGAAACTCGAATAGAAAAGTTTTATCATTTTAATATTCAAATTTTATACGAGCTTATGACAGACGTTAAGCCTTCCACGTCTTTTGACGTGAAATTATCGGTGTGTGTTCTCTTCTATTAATGTTGTTTGTTTTTTACGAAACTGAAACACATCACAGTTGTTTAAATGTATACTGAGTGAAAGAAAATTATTTTGGTTTAGGGCATGTTATTTTCCACTCGGATCTATATTAAAAAAGAAATGTTGCTTGGAGCTAATACCACGATTTCCATTTAATTTAGATGAAACAGCATGATCATTACAAAGTCGTACATTTTACTATCTGTTGAATACTTTCATTTAGTGCCAAGGACTTGAATGAGTGAATATTTATCTGTGTGTCCCCTTAATGGCGCGTTGCTGAGGTACAGGGCCATTCGTAACTTTCCTAAATGTACAAGACGTACTTACCGAAAGTTAGTTCTACGTGGGTTTACTCACGATTCTAAAAACTGGTGGATTTACAATTTCTGATGTGTGTTTATTATGAAACTGACTTTCCATGATCGTGATCAGTGCATTGTCCTTTATGAAATTGGATGTTCCCGAAACGAATTTCACATGCGATTACTGAAGTCGATACTGTAATGTTACTGTGCGCATGATACATTTTCCCTTTTAATAAAGATGCCTGTGGATAAATGTGAACGTGTTTTTGCGTATTTATGAAGCTGTCGCTAATTTGACTTTTACCTCATTTAAGTCACATTGAAAAAGAAGCATACACACTTCATTCAGATAGGCCTAGTTACATTAATATGTCATAAAGAAGAAACTTTTAATATATCTTAAGTCTTTCGTTTCAGGTTTGCTAAGAAGCATGCATTGTGCTAAGATGAGGTCAAGAGGAGGCGTTCCTCGTTGCTAGGCAACTTGCATCTTGAACCAGAGGTAAGCCTTGTCGTCAAAGAAGTGATCTGTGTAATCTACAAAATCTGTTATAAATGATTATACCTCAGAACATAATTTACAGTGTATTTGCCACGCGTTGACTTTTCAACAGTTCTCAGACATCAGTCTTCAACAATCATTTCTGTAAACGTTATTCTGACGTATTCATTGTCTGTCCTCGTCCAACTGCCATCATTTCATGCAACCTTTCCCGGTTCAAGTCACGTCTTGCACCTCTGTATCTTGTTTTACTTAAAACCTGGCTGCTGGTGCCCTTATTTTGGAAGCTCGTCTCAGTAATACTTAAAAATTCAGTGCTTACCTCAAAGAAAACACTTCATTTGGTTAATGCTGTTTCGGGAAATAATCGATGTTTACTATGAGAACCATTCAAAACAAATAGGCTAAATACACTATGTTGGAAAACTTCAGGGGATCGAAACATGTTCAAAGTAAGGAAATCAGTAATAGCTCATAAATACAATATGGTATAACGCTGTAAGAAGTGAGACGAACTTGATAATAATTTTGATGTGGATTCTGTAATTAGTTTAGTTTT
Organism: Zootermopsis nevadensis; assembly: GCF_000696155.1. The sequence goes on from NW_019060047.1 coordinate 505,230, forward strand.
ATGAACTTTTGATTGACGAATCTTATGTATAGACAGTTTGATTGTTTGAAATCGATATCGTCTTGAAGATATAATGTATCGTATAAAATTCGAGACGCTTGTTATAAAAGTAATGCAGAAGATCCCAGGTTGAGTAGGCCTTTAGGGGAGAGGTATTGCAAATTGCTCAAGCATGTGTTAAACACCAATCATCGTTATAATAATTAATAATGAATAACTGGATACTGGGAACGACCCGTTCTTCAAGTGCCTGAGCACTGCGGGTCCCAACTTTTTTAGTTGGCTTGATCTATAGACATTCGGTAGGACTCCTTGGACGAGTGATCGGCCCGTCGCAAGGCCTCTACCTATTTACAGGACAGAACAACACAGAAAAACATCCATGGCATGAGTGGGATTCGAACCCACGGTCCCAGCGACCAAGCGGCACAAGGCCCACGCCTCAGACCGCGCCGCCACTGCGGACCCATAATGAATAACAGATTATTGTTATTTTAAAAGAATGTCTGTCCAAAGGCAACGGCACAACAACCAAGAAGACAGCCATATTCTTTTTTAATATTCTGTATATTGCAATCACGCACAGAAATTATTGACCTTATTTCCACTGATGTGAGTTTCCCCATAAATGGCTTGATGTTCTGTATGAATAGAATTTTAGTGTTCCAGTCATACAAGGCGTGTTCTTTGTATTCGTACTGCTGCTGTATCATTACTTTATCCCTTGAGTTATTCTCTCTTCGTGTCTCCCCCCCCCCCCCTTTCCGAGAGCCATATTGTGCTGTCGGCGATTAGCTAGATTTTATCCCATGCAGTTCAGCCCCCCATGTAATAAGTACCACGGTCTAGTCATGGTACGCTTCACAACGGCTGAGAATCTGAGGTCTTTCTACTAGTTGCAAGAAGGCGTGATGGATAGGGAGACACATAAGGAAATAGCTGATCACGCTGTAATTACTTTTCATTCATTTTGTAATGCACATCGGTACTCGAGTTGGAATGTGAAGTATATAGTTGCATGTAAAAATCGAGAAAGGAAAAGTGAAATTTATTGCAGCGAATAGGCCCGGTAACCCACTATTGTAAAATCAGCCTCTTTCATGCAGACGTATTCAGTTCTATATTTTTGCTGTTTTGTTGTAAGGAAGTAAAAATGTACCCGTGTGTTACTAGTGGGTGACGTCTGAATGGTCTTCACCTGTTTTAAAGCAGCCATTCTCCTTTAATTTTTCTGCAGCTACTGAATAGTGCAGAAACAGTCGTGATAGCTTGCATCGGAATTCGATCCGTGGACTGTTCGAATGCAGGTTACCAGGAATCGAACGTCACGGTTCATTGGTTAGCACTCCTTCCTATGGGAGCGGTCGAATCTCGGTTTTAAGACTGGTTATTCTGACCGAGGTCCTTCGTGATCTTCCTCAGCCCCCCAGGCAAACGTTGGGACTACCTCAAAACAGACCGAAACCACTTTCTTTCACATCCTACAGCAACACATCTTATGTAGCTGAAAGAAATGTACAAATTCAATTAAATTCATTTATAAAAGTGTTTGCCAACAGCGAGGAGCCAGTGACAGGCACACTGACAATGCATACATATACAAATGAACTAAGAGATAATATGAAACTTATAGTTTTATGGTGTTATGAATTTTCTAGGAGAGACCTAGGTAATACTTTTCCTGATATGTTCAAAATCGAACTTCGGTTTGAGGCCCCAGACTCTAGGAGCCTGAAACACAAGAGTAAATTTAATTTTGTATAGGCCTACTTATTACAATAAGATACAGCCCACGCCAGTGACGTAAGATGAAAATATTCTCTTGGCTGTAACAGATTTAGGATTTCAGGTTTCCGTGTAGTAGATTGGCCGTATGGCAGTGTGTCTGTGGAACATAGTGCTTCCATCTTCAGCACTGAAATTGGAGGCGTAGTGCTTCACTAAAACGTCGTTAACTACCTAAAAGCGACACAGCGTCACACTCCAGAAGACCACATATAATAATTCAGATTTGTTTTAAAAGCACACAATTTTTCACGGACCTCATTTACGTACCATAAGCTGATTTAATATCGCCTAGCCATTGACATGACGTTTGTTAATGTGTGTCCAAATTACGTTGTGAAATATTATGTCGTTGGTTCACGATGAAACATGTAGCGTATTTAATACAAATTGTAATTATTTAGACCAGTGGTATTCAACCCTTTTTGTTCGCGTACCCCCAGATATAATTTCTCTTCAACTTTGTACCCCCAAAGTCGTTGGTGTATAATTCAAGTTATACATAGTGTATAATCTACATCTAAAATAAATTAAATAAATTACATTACTGATTATTCAGTGTTTAAATAAAATAATATATTTTTTAAAATTTCATGTATCCCCTAAGATGTCTTAGCGTACCCCCAGGTGTACGCGTACCCCAGGTTGAATACCATTGATTTAGACCAAGTGAAGCAACGCTTTATCGCCTAACAGCGAAGCAGATCTCCGGAAATAACGCCAAATCCATGTGTTGTTTGAACTGTCAAACAATTTTCGTCTCAGAATGCTTGGTAAGGCTTTGTTAATATTTGTTGTTTTTGTATTAACTTATTTGCCTACCTACAAGAAATTCTGTTGATGATAAGTAGCATTCTAGACTTATTGTTGCGATTAATGACACACATACGTAGTTATAGGTTTTTTTATCTAGATCCAATATTTCGAGGATAGTAGGTTTGTAGTCCCTTCTGAGACCACAGGTTAATTCAGCTAATGTATGAGATTTTCGACCCTTGAAAAAGGACGCTGTCTCTCTCGCAGACAGAAAACATTCCCTAGAGCTCCTTTCTTGTAGAAAGTAACTGGTTTCTTCGTGTGTTATGGTCTCGTGCATACCGGTGTAAATGTTCTTAGCCTCTGATTTATGTCATGTGTAGAGACGACTACCGTAAGCTTGTATTACTGTATTACTGATGCTAGGAAGTATTAATATGTGGTTCTCTGCAGGAGATCTTTCGTATTGAAGAAATTTGGCTAAAATTATTGTAGCAACGCGTATATTTCGTCTTGTATTTAATACCGTAGGACTTAACGTTGTGCTCTCGGAGTAATTTACTTATCAGAATAGAAGTTAGTCCCAAAATAAAAGACAAATAAATCTGCCGGACACAAAATGAGTTTCATAGTCGTTTCTACTCTTGTATTTAGCAAACGTACTTTCAAATAACAATATAAGGTCAGTGACATTTGATGTTCTCGCGGCGAAGTGCGCTGTGTTCTTCGGGTTGTAAGGACGTATGGCCTTGTATGTTCTTTCCGACGTTTCGGAGGAACGTGTCGCATTTATCTTCAGAGTAAACCGAACACTCGCTGCTGTTAGAGGATGGGTAGTCCTTGCGCACTTTTCGTGTTCAAATGACACGTGACAATACTTTACGCATAACTGGAGAAATTCAAATTTTGAATCGCTGGGAGAAAAAAAAACAACCTTGGTCGGAAAAACTGGAAAGAAAAGGAAAGGGCGAAGAAGAAGAAAAATTCAATTTTCAACAATGAAAATGTTAATACAGCTTCAATAACTGGAGGATGTCACACTTTGAATAATTGAGAACTTTCTTAGATTATTTTTGAATTTGATTAAAAGTAATTTTTGTGGCTTGCAATATATTTTAATTTCAGTTGTGGCCTGGGAATCGTACAGAACACAAATTAACTTTTGCCGCAATGGTCAGTCATTAGATAGGAAATGAATGCTGATAGGTTTTTACCTTCCAAGAACTCGATTACCTGGACCGGTAAAGTTAAGCGTACACAGCATAAGGGTAATGTGCTGTATAGCAGCCAACTTGCTAAAGTGAAAAAACAAATGTAGGTCTGCATATTCAATTATTACCTCTCAGTTTATTCCCTCCCAAGTTACGTTTCTTTATTAAGGAATAGAGGAGACTTTTCCTTGACATCTTTACGAATAACAAAACCGTGTTACTGTTCTTTCACTGCCGTTCTTCTTACGTGGTATTACTGCTTGTTCTGAATGTCTTCCCTGACGGACAAGAAAAATTGCTCTTACCATTGTATAGCTTGATCTTCGTAGTGCGTGGCTGGTAACAGCGGGTGTAGCATGATCTTTGCAGGTCACTGATAACAACGAGCCGAAATTGGATCGTTTGAAGTAGGAGAGAAATTAAAATTGGTTCTCATTTCGTCTTGTTATTTATGGTTATGTCTAGCTTACAAATCACCATGGGGCTGTGGATTGGGTCTTACGTATAACAAGAGCTTGGTTTTGGTTGGCTGTATTTCGGTTAATTACTGTATGCCAATTATCCTCATGTTAGATCGGATTACAGCCACGTCCATCCAGTGTTTGGAGTGTGAATATTCATTAGTCGTCATCTGTTTGCCTGTGGCAACAACAGTACTGCTTTGCTGCACGTGATATATGGCGGAGATTTGTAACGAGGCAAGGAAGAGGCGTGGGTGGCCAAGAGAACCATCATTCGCCTGACCGGTCGCTCAGCGCCCTCAAGCGGTTCCCACATATCGAGTCGATTCTCAACTCTAGTCGAATCCAGTCGGTGTTATGGCAACATTTGTCACTTTCGTAATTGCAATAAATCCTTGCGTAGTCGATTATAGTCGTAAAATAAAGATGACCTGATATGTTGAGAAAGCGGAAAACGTGAATAATTTCTTTAAAGTTTTCATTATTAATTATTATTCATTATTATTCATTAATTCACAAACGAGTTCTTAACCCTTTTCGGTCCATTTTAAATGCCAGTAAGCTGTGTGCATTGAACTACTATTATGTACAGTTTTGATTTTCTTTTTAACTTGCATAAAACGGAAGACACTTTGCTAAATATGGTAAAAATATGTTCTGAGAGGATCACAGTTCCTCTTGTTTGAATACTGACCGTCTGAAGTATTTTTCACGGACTGTACCACATTCGATAGTGAGATGTCTAATAAGTGGTGCCTTTTAGCTTCCTGTCGTTTGGTAGAGAATAAAGCAAGTCCAAATGGGTAGATATGACTTTGGCAACGTCTAAACATCTCTTATTGTATGCAGATATACGATTTCATATTCTCAGTGCTGTGCTTCCTTTCGTTCGAATTGTTTTCGAATTGTCAAGACCAAATTCAATAGCAGGAAAGTGAAACAGAATGCGAAGTGTAAACGATGAAGTCAATACACACAAAGAATGCTTGATAAGAAGACGAAAGGATATGCACATGTCAGTGGTAGATTTCTCTATGCGCCAAAAATAATTTAAAAAAATATAATTTCCAATTAGGAAGATGGGATATTTGTTTTATAAATTTATCAGATATAAAATACTTCTATTCTAAGTAAATATGACAGCTACACACACGATGATATTACGTCTCTATATGATATATGGCAAAACACTTGGTGTGGAATCCTGGCTTTCTTCGACACGTGTCAGAATAAAACGACTTTTCTCTCCTGCCCTCTTTCAGTATTATAAGGTATACAAAGTCTTACCAGGAAAACTAGGCTATAACTAGTACAAAGAAGAAGGCTTGAATAATATGCTGACACTGTTTGCCAGCTTCAGTTTGAGTACAGATCACGTAAAATTTCGTAAAATACGTGGCGGACTCAGTCCGACATCGGACCGGAACTCGGATATTTAAATGTCGACTCAGTCCGACAGAGATCGCAAAGGGTTCGCCAGAATGGGTCATCTTATGTTGCAACTTACATGTCATTATTTTCGATGTAGTGTATAGATCTGCTCTGAAAATAAAAGCCTTGTGCGATATTTTGCCATATAGTCTCGTAAAAGTTGACCAACGTTCCAATGATGCTTACTGCCTCCATCATTGTTTGGTGGACAAGTTACTTCCGATTCATGTCTCCAAAAACTAAACGTAAAGAATTTATTATTGGCAGCTACTGGTAATGTCATTAAATAAACCACAAATAAATAAAAAAATTAAAATTATGAACAAGGTCTGTTGCGCTACCAATTGAATTATCGTATTCAGTACTGTAATGTTCGTGAACGAAATTCATTCGTTTACTTGACTCTCCAAAATTTAATTTGATTGTCAGCTGCCAGCAGGTCTCTGTAGCGGATTATAATCATCTTTTGAAGGAATATACGAAGAATATGTAAATTCGGTCTGGGACTGTTTTATAACTGGTGAACGGAGAACATGGTAGTGCCTGCAGGTTGTCCGATGTGTCATAGAGGTACATGAAATTGCAGTGAGGATGGATAGTCTAAGACTTAATGCGTGCAGCAGCCGTGTAGCTACATCGTGAGGTCATATCCGCTTTTGTAACTAAAATAACGTTATCTTCCACCCACATTCATCTGAACTTTGTTAGATTTTAACATAAAAATAACGCCGTTAGCGTTCTAATGGACAAATGAAATTGAATTTTAAGAATTTTGAACTTTAATGTTTTCTTTCGTTTGTTTTTTGTCTTCATTTCCTTCCATGTTGAAGGTGGATTTCTTCTGGGTTGTTGAGTCTTGTAGTCTGGTAGATGTTTACCGACGTTTCAGAGGTTCTTTTAGCGCAACTCTATAAACCCTTTGCCTAAAGAAATGCCGGTCGTCCCATGAAGAGGTGAAATGACCAGTTGTTGGACGAGAGGCTTTATAATCCTGAAGTCTGATTAGGTCGAGCAGAAGACGACTTTTTCTTTCCAAACTAATCTAGTTCGGATGAATATCTTTAGCGTTAATTAGTGTGGAAATTTTCGGAGCCGTTTGATTAGTTTCTTCACCTTTTACTCTTCAGTTTGTTTCTTTTTGCATCGGAATATTTTGAACATTGTAGGTTGCCTTGAATTCTCTTGTCAGGTTTAATACATAGGCCTATTCATACCTTTAAAGAACAAAACTCATTTACATATATTGTTTTAATAAATCAGTTTCTGCCTGCATTAAAAGACAGTTTCACAGTTTCAACTTCAGTCTTTGTCTTACGTTCAGGCAAAGTTTTGGTGTTTGTTCTGATAACCAAATGAAAGGGAGGCATAATGTAATTTCTGGATAACGTCCCGAGTTACTCAGCGTTAAAACAGATTTAGTTATTACTGCTACTGCCCTATAAAGAGTTAAATATGTAATATATGACAGTGGTCCTTTTCTGACTATTGGAATGTATTACTTAATGCTTTAGCTGAAAGCAAGACAGCTAGTCCAAACTTCTCAACTCCGACTTCTGGATTTGTTTCTAAACGTTGATGATACCGAGATATATCGATCTTTACCACCAATTTATCGCCGTTTTATGGTCATATCTGATCACTTGATATCGTTACCATCTGTATCTCCGCGGTGTGTCTTATGCAAATCTGTGGCACGAGCTTGCTTGTGGTACAACATTGCAGCTATAAAGACACAAAATGGCTAACTAGTTAAGATGGTGACAGCTCCCTGCTGGGTCAAACATAGCCATGTACCCTACTTGCACCCCAGGGTGGCTGCCGTCTGCACGTTTGTTTAAGATTGTGTGATAAATTGTATCGGCTGCCCTGTGTACTTGGTGTCCAAGATGGGCCGTGCGATCTTTGTGGTCGGGTCGTGAAAGATCTAATGGCGTGGCTCTGTGTCTTTGTCTTGAGACTGTGGTCTGCCTTTCTTTATCATATATGTCATGATATTTACGGCTAATACGTTTTGAGTGTAATAATTGCTGTTTTTTTATGTTAATTTTGTAGTTTTGGCTTGAAAATCTATAGGAGCTTTTTTTATTTACGTCATCCATATGAGTGCTTGCCACGTATTTGGAGCCGATAGGTAGATTAATTACAACAATTGGTGAACTTTACGTCAACGCAGACAGACGTAAAAGGAAACTGAAACCTTCCTCGGGATTCCTTCGTTGCCAAACGCAGTTTATTTTGCAACTTTCTACTTTATGTAAAGTGGACAAGTCTGACAGTTCGAGATCTTATTTTAACGTAGCGAAGTTCGTGTAGGTAAGTAAATGTAATTGAAATTTATACTGCGTTATTCCTCTAAAGCATATTGGCCAGGATACCATTGCAAGATTCCGAATGTGGCGAAGAGGAGCGCCTCGGGACGCCATACGACACGACGGTGGCACCTCGACGTACTGGTACTCAACACAGGCCCAACTAACCTAACCTGTAGTAACTCGTCCTAACCTAACAGAACCTAACATTCATAACCGTACCCAACCTTTCAAAGCTCATACGACGCTTTCAGACGCCGAGCGACGCCTGTTGTTCGACGTCAACACAAGATTTATTGTCAAGCGAAGAGGACTCTTGCGACGCTGGCAAACGGACGCCGAACGTTGCGACACCTAGCGCCATGATACCGATGCAGGATTCTAGATGAAGCGGATGCCAGAGACGCCGTATGGCACGGCGGTGACAAATCGACGCGAATCCTGTTATACCGACGCCGACACTTCCCGAATGCAGCGAGGAGGAGCTTCAGGACGCCAA
>NW_019060047.1:513716-553731 GCF_000696155.1 Zootermopsis nevadensis
TGTTGTATGGCCATCAGAAGTGTTTTCAGTCTTTTAGAAAATCTTTTTTTGTGTGTGTATTAGAAAGAAATAATACGGATGATACGTAAAACAGAGTTCACATAACCCGGGTTTGCATTATGTGACTCCATCCAGAACGCATGTCCTGTTATCGTGTTACAAGACGGACAGTTTAATCAAGACCACTGACTCGGTCTTGGCCCTTTTCACTGTCATAAGGAACTAACATTTCGCTGAAGGATGCGTCTTCATTCAAGAACAAGCAAAACTGTGAAGCCTAAATGTCATAACAGTTTCTACATGCTTCATGGCAACAAGACAGCCATCACCATTTTCGTTGTCCTGGGAATCTGAAATGTCATGCTGTCATTAACTGACTGATGAAATTTCATATCTGGAACTTCTTATATTTCGGATTGTTGGCTTATCATTAAGGCTATTATGCAGCGTCGATTAAGAAATTACATGGTGATTGTGAATGGTTTCATTATAATTAATATCCTGGTATAAATGGCATGATAGTTATGAATTACAAAATTTAGTGGGTCTTAAAGGAATGAGAAGAGTTTGGGGTATTATACGAATATTAAATAAGCATTCTTACCGACACGACTGTGTTCATATAGTTCAGGATAGGGCCCAGTGGCGGGCTTTTGTGAAAACGGCAATGAACCTTTGGGTTCTTTAAAAGGCGGGGATTTGCTTTACAGCAAGGATTCTGCTCCATAGAATGTGCTGCAGAAATTCTGTGTGCAGATGTTGCGTGGATTCATCTGGCTTAGGCCAAGGCATACTGGAACACGGTTATGAACATTCGAATACCCATACCTGAAAGCGATATAATTTCTGTTTTGTGTTCTGTCAGGTACGTATACCTGTATATTCCTGTATGTAAAAACTTCGCACGAGGTCTCATTCCAGATGACAGAAGGGAAAGCGTTTATACCCTCAGACCGTAGTCTCTTGAGTTGTGACGACTTGTAGTCGTGTGCAGCTTGCGTTACCAACGTTTTGGAGCCTCCATCATCCGTCTGTCTGATCAAGGAAGGCGAAGTGGGTGGGGCATGTAGCATATATGAAGCATTTCCAGTCAGTGACGCCACTAAGCCTTAGGGAATTGCATTTATTTGCATCTGGTGAATACCTGTGTTGGGCTGTGGCGTGTATTGTGGGGTATTCATCGTGCTTTTTATGTGAAATCGTGTTTTGTAAGTCTTGTAACCCGCATTGCTTGCATCAGAATTCCTTCCCATGGAAATTACCTCCCTATCCTTATTTACTATGGTAAACACAGTGTGAGGAAAGGACGAGGCAAGAACAGGAACTGTGCTATACCCCAATCATAATTTTTGTTTCTCGTCGAAGACCGGACCCGAACATAGCCGAACAGAACCGAATGTTGTCGAATGTTGATTGTGTTGGTTGAAACGGCATGCAGACCTTGTTGAGGGCGACGTACCGATCCGGACGTGTGGCTGTTTAGTATCGTTTGGTTTTTACCGCGGTTGCATTCGAATGTCGTGAGATATCGTGGGTGTGCAGTGACGGACACATGCGTGCAGTAGCGTGTGACCCTTTGAGTACGTGCACGGTTCTCTAAAATATTTTAAGTTACAGTGTCAATATAGATTAAGGGTGTCTGAGGAGAGCACAGGAATCTGAGAGAGAGAATGGAGAAAAGTACGTAATGGGGAGGTACTTAATTCATGCTCTTTACCAGATTTTACGATGATCAAATCAAGATGGATGTGTTGAATGGGACATGTAGCAGGCATGGGGATTTGAGAAATGTATACCAAATTTTTGTCGGAAAATCTGAAAGAAAAGTAATAAAGTAATAAATCTAGATTGTTTGAATAAGCACTGACAGGGCGATAAAATTGTTGGCAATGCGTATAGACACTGGAAATAGTGAAAAATTACAAGTATAATGTGAACACACTTTCACCCTACAAACCAACATATAAGCGGTGAAGAAATAATGTTTACACTTTTTTAAAAAATATTTAAATTTAAAGTTATCTGTGCTGTATGCTTTGTAACATTTAATATGATATTCTAAAAGCTGAATTAACGCAAAAGCTACAAAATACCGTTGATAGGTCTGCTTAACCTTACTTAAATTTTAATTACAGTCTTGTTAATTTATATTATTGTGGCTCGTGAACTCAGATGTCGCATTTGCCTAAGGGGTTCGCAATTGTGCCTAGTGTACGTACGTTCACTAGTTTTGGATTTGTGATGTGTCGTAACATCCGACTGTGATTCCAGTTATGTTGTATCTGAATGGTCACTGGTGTATTCGAATTTAACACGGTTGTTGGTTTGATGTTCGTCGTACTGCGTGCAGTGGTGTGTCACTTGGCGGTTTGTGCCAACTGTAGCTGGAGAGCTTGTGGACAACGTCGTATGTGTTATGATACAGGATATCAAAACACACCATGTCGAATTACTAAGCAGGATCTGTATGTAATTTTGTGTAACGGTTATTTTTTCATAACGGTAATATATATAATTTAGATGTATTTATAAACAGAATTAAGTGCACTAAGACATCATCTGATTAATCGGTTCATATGTTTAACGTTTATCTTTATTCACCTATTTCAGTTTATTTTGATATATATTTATATATTGTAGTCTAATTCCTCAGGAATTTGAATTCTTTAATTTGGGAACACTTTTATATGTTTCTTGCAAAAATATTGGTTTTGTTTTAAATTTAGACTGTCAGGGAATCCGATTAATTCTTTAATAACATAATTTTTAATTTGGCAATGAAGTCAGTACGTTCAACTACTATGCGTTTGAAATGTTGACTCCTACTCGTGTCATTCATTGAAGTTCGAAATTGTTAATCCGAAGTCTTGTATTGGTGTCGGTAGATTATCGTTGCGTTTAGGCTTCCCTTTCCCGATTGGAAAGTACATTGATATTTGTTGGTATTGTTATATTATTATTATATTAATTGTGAGTAATTGGCCTTGTCTGGTTGTCAAGCGCATGCATAAGTCAATTGATTAGAATTGTTACGCATCTCCAGAAACTCACATGAAATTTGAAATAATCCCTCTAAAGCCGAAGAGAAGAGAGACTTAGGTAAAATAGATGAGTGGAAGTAAAGATAAAAATTAGAGAAGTGAGAGGCACTTTGTTTCAGAAGGGGGGGGAGGCATAATTTTGTTAGAAGGTTCTCAAACTTTTCCCTCTAGTCCGCCCCTAGTTCTTCTCAGCTTGAATCTCGCATAATTTCACACAAAATTTATATTCTGACCTCAAAGAAAACATAACTCACCTGTTACAAATATCAGTTGGTTAATGCTGTGTAAGAAAATAATTTTTGGAATGAGTTTTTAAATACTATTTAGATTTGCTTCGACTTCAAGTGGTTAATGGTATTATTTTTGTCAATTCTAAATTTATCTTCGAAACTAAACTTTTAAATGCGTATTTTTCACCGCGTTCCAGTTACCATCAGGCGACACTGCGAGCCCTTAAAGACTTAAAGACTACATTCAGATGTGCATGTGCTGATTTGTCGTGTTTTACCACTTGGTATCTAAGCCTTATTTTTTCGTCTGTGGACTAAGTCTTAAATTCGAAGTTAGTAGAACAGATGTCAGCGTAACGAATCCATTTTTACACAGCTCATTTCATATCTTTATCACCACGAAAGTGTTGAACATTATTTGCGTTCTTCGAAATGGTAAACGGGTATAATTTGGATGACTCGAAGTCTGGACTGCACCGTAGCATAGTGGGTTGCAGTCTTAGTTTCATACTTTGTGTTGTAGATTCTGTGGATTTCTGCATTTGCTGTTTTAGTGGTACAGTTGTAGTAGAAACTGAAGGTTCGACATCGGCAATAAAGAGACCGCTATTGGACACAATTCTAGGCCAGTTTGGCCCACCTCCCTCTCTTACAATTATGGTATCTGAGAATGGATCATGGAGGATGGAGACATTAACCAGTCTTAAATTCCGTCATCAATATTTCGTAGAAATGCATATCTCGTGCTATATTCGTTAATGGACCTGATTTAAGAAATTGGTTTTTGAACTATGAGTATAAACTTTTTTTAAAAAAAATGTCTCATTGTTTCTTCGTCTGTACCCTGAAAACTGTCGAGAGAGTTTTGAAGGTCGGTAAACTTCTACCAGACTACACGACCCAACATCGTAGAAGACGGACATCTGAATTAAAGTTTCTCAGGACTCTTAAATATACATGTGTTGCAGTATCTGGATGATTTATTAGCCGACATTATCAGATTTTATAACTGTACTCAGTGTGGATTCTGTGTATTGATCAGTATTTTTTTGTGTTTGAAGTCGGCATGTCAGCTGTCTCTTCCAACCGCTTTTTACCTAACGTGGAACTCGTAGAAAACGAACATACATGGCATCACCGTTATGCAAGTTCCGTCTTCCTTCTAAATGCGTAGCCATTTTACCATTGACTTCAGTGGCTTACTTGTTGTCTATAAAGTAGCAAGAATGCATAATGTGATGGGAGTTATGAAACGTTGTTAATTCCTTGTGAGAACGACAGAAGAGTTATACAGTATCCTGTTTTCGTCAGAATTTATGGAATGATGGTACTGTAAGTGTAATTGGTGGCACAAAGTTCAGGAAGATAATCTCTGAAAGCTTCTAAGTTCTAAGTTCATGCCATTTATATATTTAGTACGTTTTGTTGTCAAGACACGATATTTTCAACTTCTGTCAGTTCATTAACAGATGCTACACGTCGAAGTGTGTTTGGTAATGACATTTCTTCACACAAGGAACTTTACTTTTTGCTAGGTGCTGAATGTAATGATTCATAACACCACGGAACTATTATAATTATTATAAAATTATCATTACGATTTCCCTCCATGTATACGAGGGTGTCGTATTATACAGACATATCTTTAAGATTACGAATATGTAAACGGCAGAGTATCATTACTTATTTTGGTGACGTGTTTTTAACAGATATACGAAAAACACTGGATTAAATGCCTACGTGTATGTAATGAAAGACTATACAACAATCAATCTTTGTGCGAACATAATTCCTTGCTTTAGAAGAAAGAGAAAGAATGTAAAGTGTTCAGTAGCGATAGACACTACATTTAACGGAGGGGGATGAATTAAATTAAATTTAAGGCTACGGAGGTCTCCAGGCAGTGCCCGCTCGTCATTCTGGTAAAGGTAGATTTAGTGAAGGTAGTGCTTTTGGAAATTGAGAAGGTAAAAAGATGAATTTGGAGCAAGGCAAGAATTTGAGCAGGGTCTTCCTGCATTCGTACACAATTTTGAATGGGAGGCCGGTAGTTGGTGAAATTATGAAGTTGATATCGGGAGGGCTGCATGAGAGGCATGCTTCATGATTTATACATGCTTTAGTACGCTCTATTTAAATGGGCGCGGACCTCGCAGAAAACATTCAAATAACAGACACGCCTAACTCCCTCCCTCTGTTGGCGCGCTACGGTTTAGTTGTTGGGTGAAAAGTTCAGGAGAGGAGACAACTACTATCAGTTGTTTTATTCATTCTTTTTGGTCGGTGAATGGTTTATCTCCTAGTGACCACTTGGAGAAATGTATAATTGTAGTCAGCTCGAGATAAACTAATGGTCACGTGACGTGTCGCTTTTGAACATGAGACAGATATCTGAGTTGAAGTTTCTGTTGGATGTGTAGTCTTACTTTTGATGTCTCTTCGTAAATACCGTTCTTAAGTTAAAAAAAATTACATAATTAGGACGAAAGTCTTTGTAATAATTAACGTTTCTGGCTACAATTTTAGGTTGTAACATGTTCATTGTGTTTTCTGCGATCTTGCATGTCGATGACCGTGTAGCAATGTGGAGTGAGTGAATTGTTTTATTAATTAGTATTATTTTGTGATTAAAATTGTTCATTTGTTGTGGTTAACACGACAGCGCTGCTGTGCCTTATTACTTGAAGCTGGTCTGCCTGGAGGAGTGTTTTCCTCAATCGTCAAACCAGAGGTAGGCTTGATATTAATCAAAATTAATTTTACTTTTCATTTTGTTATCCATTACTTTTTTCAAGCTGGCGAGTGTTTTTGTTTCTCGCCGGGGAAGTTCTTGGGTAGATTCAACCTTGAAAATGGAGGCAGTATGTTCCTCACATGTTGATGTCTTCCTACAAGTTCACGCTGTGCTACTAACCAGAAGACCAACGTCGACAGTTGTTAGTCTTGCAGTTTTAGTTGTTAACTTTACTTTAATTTCGTTGTAATTTAAACAAAGTTAGCTCTGTATTTAGTAACATGTTTTTGGTATCTATGTTGTTGACGATTGTCCTTGAGATTGTGATTTGAAGAAAACAAAATTGTCTGCTTGCCCTTATGTTCTGAGTTCATATTTCTGTAGCAGAACCCCCGGCTCTTATAACAGCAGCAAACTTAATAAAGCTCGGGGAAGTTTTAATTTTGGCAGGGCTGTAGTCGACCCACTGCAGTCTAGGGTGCCACCGCCGTGTTTTTTGACCGCCAAGGCGACACTCTGACACATCTTTTAAAGAAAGTGATGTATAACATAGAACCAGACGAAAGGCGTTAATGCGATTGAAATGTACACTTTGTTTCACTAAGTAAGGTTATTTCGTCTCGGAATTTTTATCGGCGAGTTGTCAAATGGGATTTTAGATTAAGAGTGGACCTATTAGTCCTTAACGTTGGTGGATTATAGGTCCAAATCGTGTGTTTTAGTATAGTTTAAATTTGGCTTTGAAATTGGTAGCCGAAAGATGTGTGACTCGGTGAGATTTCAGGCTTTCATGGCGGCAAGTATGAAGAAGGCTATTTTCTTAAACGTTCTGTATACTTTTACAGTTTCCTCACAGCAAGAGTAGTTGGAAATAGTATAAATTTCAGTTCAGCATGGATTAGCTCATGACTTGCTACATGACTTGCTACCCTAAACGCCATAACGGTGCACAATATGTAATGCGTAATTTGTGATGTCGAAGTCCGGGGACCCCGAACGCTTGGCGCCCTGAGCGGTCGTCCCACTCTTCTCTAGGGATCATACACGTTAACTCTGCTTAATGTGTAAAGGAGTGTTCGGAACGTCATGTCGGCTTTGAATTTGTATAAGCAATGTGACTGGCGTGCATAATCCTGAGATTGATCGACAGATGCTGGACAGAGGATTTGCAGACCGTGAAACAATTACGAAAACCCCTAATTCGTAGAGGTATTGCTAGAGAAATACAAATCATGTTGTGCTTTAAACATGTCCACGTTTGTAACGAAGCAATCGAGCTGTTCGTGATTACGTGGCTGTAGTTGAATGTGGAATGTGTGTTGGCGGCTGAATGATTATGTGCTTCGGCTAGGAATCCAACACAACGTTAACCATTCATGGGAATATTGTTACCGAAACTCTTATCCGACTGTCTTTTAAGTCATTCACAGACTTTATTTTAAAGACACGTATTGACACATTTTTATGAAACTTGGAATGAACAAAACCCTGCCCTTACACGTTTTGACTTAATACTAACATGGCGCCCATCCAGTTTGTATGATGGGAATATCATTTACCTTTCACTGTAGGGTCCTGAACTTTTGTACGCTGATACGTTTAAATATATTTAACGTTTTGTACTAGAGCCTCGTAAGTAAGATAGAATTTGTATTTCTCGTTTTTGAAAGTGTTAGCTGGGCAAACACGGTTAGCATGATCACTCCGCCGCTGATAAGAATGATTAAACAAAACCTACTATACAAGTTTTTATTTTTTATTCTAGATAGTGAAAAGGAATTGAGTTTGATTGCATTTTGTACTCTTTTGTGATTCGTATTGTTTTTCTAATTTTCTGGATGGTTTTGAAGTGACGTGTAGATGCTTTCAGAGTTTCTTGTGAGCGGCACATAAGTAATAACAGTTGCCTTGGTATGTAAAAACGTTTCCGAACTAGGCTTCGCTCTCAACAGTCATATAATCATCTCGTCAGACTTCGCGTTGGTGTTGTAGATAATTCTGTATAACGTCTGATCTCACTTAAGAACTTTGAGGCAGTAAGTGGTGGGTTGCATCTTTCTCGTGCAATATTCGCTTTCCAGTCTACTCGAAATCTCCGAGGTTTGACAGAGGACATGCACATAAAAAGACGTACTGTAATGTATAATTTCTCGCGTAACTCCCGTTTCAATGGTTATTAATCCACGATTTGTTCGTATGTTTTAGAAGAATATTCTGTTTTTGTGAGTGGTTATAATTTGGATGGTCCTACCACCTGTTTGATTCACTACTTTAGCTTTGATTTTTAATTAGGTTTAAGCATTTATGTGTGAATTGAAATATGGTGGCTGCTGCAGGAGTAACCATATTTCTGATTTGCCACCACGTGCCTTCATGGTACGGGTTTTTAACTGAATATTTATTGAAGTCTCGTCCTTATGTGCTCGTTTCACTTCGACGATGGTGTGGAATACTATGGTTAGGTCGTTCTTTGTCGCCAGTAGACCTGCGTTTATACAGATTAATGTTTTTGCTCGTGTTTTTAAAGGGAGTGTCCGCAACTGTTTGGTTTCCTTGTATGGGGTACCCAGTCTGAATAGAAACAAGATGGTTTCACCCGTTTGGGTATTTTGACCTTTAGCGTGTTGCCTACAATAGTAACTGTTCAGCCATGGTGTCACGTTTTATTTGGACTTTCTCATCTTCCGAAGACATCACCGTCTTTGTAACAATATGTGGTTGTCTCTAGTCGTGATGATTTCGGTTTCAGCTTGCTGTGGTAAGGACATGCTGTCCATCCAGACCTGAACGTAAATTTTTACTTGTAATCAACCAACGACCTACATGAAGACGCCAGAGTGCGTGAACATTACTTGTGCCGTAGGCCTATTTGGTCGTACGTACACGAATGGCGGCTTAGTTTAGTCTTTGCTACCAAGTGCATGTATAATGAGACATTTTCATGATGAATTATCTGGCGTCGGTACAATCATCAACATTAGTCTGTAATTTTCCGCTGTTTTGATCAGCGTGTGGGTCAGGTGCTTTGAATTATATGCAAGCCTGAGCTTACAAACGTGGAAGATTGACTTCTAAACAACACGCAGACTGCAAAGCAACTTGAATGTACTTGGGCTTTACAGTGCATTGCAATTTAAAATTCATGCTTTTGGCCCTGCATATATTACATGTCGTGCAGGCAACAGTTGATATTACGGCATCAATGAATTGTAAGATTGTATACGTGTTGGTCTGCCTTCGGTGCAGAAGGTTTCTGGTTTGAGTACAGCCAGTCAGTGTGCTCGTTTCTGCATGCGTTCCTCTTCCTTCGTCTCTTTCGAAGTAAAAATTATGAACTTGAGGTTTGAATCCCCAGTTAGATTATAGGCTGTCTGTATCATGGCCGTCATTCTGACGTTGGGATCGTAACAGAAATTCAGTTCTACGGTTCTGGAATTTCAAATGTAAGTTGTTACCTTCGTTACTTGGAAGTCTCGTCAAGGATTGTGCAGAAAATGCACAACATAGTGGAAGAATCCCTGAAGAATTATGGAACCTAACTAGTGCTTTCACTTTAAAAAAAACTGAATGCACATAATGCGCATTCATATCACGCAGCCATGTTTTTCAGTTTGCATCTCCCGTGGCACAGTAGGATCTGGTGCATGGATGCAAATCATATTTATTACATATGCACTCGGCGGTGCTTTTGAACGCATTGTTTTGTGAGTCAGTGCAGTTTGCATTTCTTGTCATATCTACTGGTTTGAATTCTGCTTGCATTGCACAAACGATCAAGTCTCCGTGCGCGTTACATGTATTTTTAGTGTTCGTTTCTGTCAAGAATTATCATAAACTAGGGGAAGGAAGAAACATATAATTAATATTTATTATATGGTCTCCATACAGTCAACATCTGTTGATCAGGTTCCTTAAGCCCTTTAATCTGTTCGTGATTACGTAACATTGGAAAGGATATATGGATGTCTTCTCCAAATTCAGATAACGCAGTACATTTTCATATCAACAGAATATTCTGCAGTTACAAAGCAAGTCGCCGACAGTACTTGTAAAATGTGACAGAATATGAATATAGTAAATAATAACGCAGACATTTCTCTTGAAGCTATTGATGAAATTTGTTAGATAGAACTCAGTGCGCGCCTAATGATTGTGACATGAAACCAAATTTAGAGACAAAGTCGTTGAATCTAGGTTTGTATGCAATAAGTAGGCCTAATTTAGGAATGATCCAGAATTTAACTGCCTGAGAAAAACAGTGACACGTTAAAATGGGTTTTTTATTTATTTAATGGGGAGAAATGCTTACGGAAATATTTACTATTCAGTTCAGAACCTGTTATCCCATTTACTTTTCGATATAGTGAAGATTAGGAAATACGAAACAACACTTGTGCCTGTTGAAGGAAAGGTGTTAAGGAAAATGTTTGCACGTTAAAAGGATGAAGTGGATGAAATATTTAAGATATTACGACTACATAACTAGGAACTTCGTTATTTATACTGATAATCCATATATGTTATATGCATATTCAGTCTTTCATATACAAATTTCAAATTGTGAAATGACAGCCCTCAACATATTTTGTACAGTCTGTCCCAAAAGTCATGCAGTACGATGTTTAAAAGTAGATATTTTGTTACTGTGATAGGAAAATTTCGATTTTCCGCGCCCAGTGGTAGCACTGTATTTCCGTCACCCAAACAAGTCGGTGGTTTGATGCAGTTTCTTCGTATTCGTTGGTCTTTAGTCAGTTGTTTATGTAACAAACATGTCGTTTTCAGCTGTGCTGTGATTAACATCTATGTTCCGAGGGGTCACTTGAAAGGGCAGGTCTACAAGAGCAATCCATGAATGCTAGATCAACTAAAAACAGCAATGGGATGCTGATTGTGAAAATTAGAGGCAGTTTCTATGAATATGATGAAATTAGTTGAGTTACGTCTACATCAGTGTGTGTGGACACTTTCAGCCCGTTATAAAAGCAGTCTAATATTCATGTTGAACATTGCATTCAATCTCGAGTTACGTTACTTTTGGGACAAACTGTACTTATTCTAAACTATTCATAATCTATAGCCTTACTCTGCCACACATTTCGTTACGTCTCGCATTCATTTGAAACCCCCCAGCCCAAGATTGCCTGTATTTTATATTTCTGTCCTATTTCTTAATCTTTAAACTATTTGTCATTTATTATAAAGTTGGTAACTGTCCGTACTTTTATCTAATGATGATCCAGTGTTGTCAGGATATTGAAATGTAGGATGCTGGGATGGGCTGAACGTGTTGATATGCTGACTAGACTAACGAACACACAAAAAAGTTTACGGAGACCCTCTTGGAAAATAACCGCTTGGAAGACGGGAAGGACGTAGGAGGATAACATTGAGATGAATCTTTGTGAGGTGAAAGGTGACTGTAACTTTCTCAGGACCTTTTTCAGTCGCGGGCTGCGGTGTTAGCGGCGTCGAAGCAGTTTGACTTCTCGCAAGATATCTCCGAGCTACGTTTACCATTTCCAATACTCACGTTGTTGGCCAGCCAGCCGAAGTAAGGGGGGAGGGGAAACAGTAGTGCACAAGGCGTCTTGTTCCCCCCTGCACTTTCCAGCTTCACTTCCCCTCTTAACGTGACAAAGCTCAGGCTTGCAGATATTTTGCATCCATTATTCTGTTAGTAGTACGAATAAACTGACAGCAAATAAGAGAGTCCTCATTTACGAGTAAGATCTTGCAAGCGTGTAAAACTGCCGAACGTAAACGTAATTTTTCACTGACGACGTAGGGACACACCGCTGAAATGAATTATTCGAGAAGCGTCAGAAGTTAAGTACTACTTAGGTTTTCATGCACGGATCTCGTAAAGCACGTTAATTGAGGGGTATAAATAGCGAATAAAGATTTAAAATCCGTTGCTAAACAAGATTTGTTGTGGATGGGGAGAAAAGATGGATAGCTAGGTAGGAGGAGCACAGCCGTGCGTGTGGTGGTACATTAACTTGCATCTGGAAACTGCTTGTTCTTCCTTTTTATGTGCATTGGTTTTTTTAACTTATTTCTGGACAATTAGGTGCAAATGCCAAAAACATTCTCCCTTCCGTATAATTCCCCGTGTGAAAATAACATTTTCTTCCATATAATTGTCCATATGGAAATAACTTTTATTTTTCTGTCAAAATTGAAACTTTTCGTAACATTTGATGTTATCGGCAATGAAATGAACAAACAGGTCACTGTAATTTTTATAGCTTTACTTCGACATTTGCTTGTTTTTTTTTAAACTTACGTAATCTAGAGTTCGTCAATATGATGGAAGCGTAATCAGCATTACATCTTGCTTAATGAGGAGAGACGAATTTGTCTGGACTTTTCCCTTGAGAGTTTCAGACCAAAATGTTGTAGTAATTTGTTGTTTCACAGATTTATCGCTTTTGGATCGAGAGGACCAGTCTTTCAGAACTTGGATATGTAATAATTACACATTTTATGTCTCTGTCTACTGTTCGTAATCAGTTTGTTAATAATTGTTAGTTTCTCTCTGCGTTTTCAAATCGGTTTCAAGCCCCGAGGTCCACGACGAGCAATCCCATTTATTATCCTTTCCGAGAGCACTAACTAATACAGGTTTCTAATTCATCCGGCTAATTGTCTGCTGTTATTAATGGTTTCTCGGGACAGCTAGAAATATATATAGCTGTCCATCAGGTACATTTTTGTCTGCTCTCACGACACTTTACATTAGTGATGGCACTGGGGTTGATCGGTTGACATGGACTATCGATGGGTTTAGTGGTGCAGTATGTGGGAACGTAGGAGGCAATGTCTGGGGAACGGGCAGCCTTAATAGAGTAGAACAGCAAAATGGCAAACGTTGTATTTACATACTTTCTAATGTTCACTTCATGAAGAACATGTATTGTAGGAAACAGCTTTGTAGACATAACCTTGCCGTTAAACTTGTTAAAGCCTAGGTTCTCGATCGCACATGTGTCGCGACCACTTGAGAAGCAGTTCAAGTGTCCGAAGTTTGTGTCTAATTCAAACATTTATTAAGTCTGATTTTAATATTGTCATTATGTCAGAAACAACACTTTTTTAGACAATGGAAGCAGTGCAACACATCTATGTCTATTTTTTTTAAATTATTTGAAATAAAAATGTCTTCTCAGTATGTATTTGAACCTACAGGGCGTACTGTTTAAAACGCAAGTCAACAGGTCACGTATTACGTCACACAAATTAAATTGGAAGCACGTTGACCCCTGTGTAATGCTCTGTCCGAACCTGTTCCTTGACACTCGGGTCAATGTTACCCTGTTTGCTAGGCCGTTTCTCACGCCATTTGCGCAGATTATGTTTCATTTGTCAGATAGGTCTCATCAGAGTATAACAATGGCGTCAGTGACTTAGAGAACGTCCAAATTTAATATTTTTCACTAAACTTTATTTTTAACATTTTATATACGTTGAAATGTCAGGAGAGCTTTAGTTGTGATTAATTCACGCATATAGCAACATAAGAGCAGGCAGGACCGACATCGGCAATGAATTTCCGTGAGATTTAAAATCAGGTTGGCCAGATATGGTTTAAAACTACCAGTGCCTTCGTTTCTGATATTAGCAGAGGCTACCTCAGACGTGAACTGGAATCTGAATGATCGTAGAAAGCGTTGTCCTCTGGTTTCAAGTTGGATTGTGTGTGCTGGATACGAACGAACTGGTAAGGTTCTACCTCTTTGTTTCCCCGTGATGTCCGGTGGCTCCAGCACTCAGTGGCCTAGCTGGTGATGTGGTGACCCCAATGCAGCAGAACTCAACGTCACAAGTAACATCGACTCTAAGTGGTCTGGGGTTGTGTCGATTTAAGCTCAGCAGACAGCTCTGACGTGCACAAAGTGCGATGGTTTATACAGTAACCATTTTTAAATTACGCAAATGGTAACGTAAAGAGTAAATTGAAAAAAAAGACGATAAATGCCATCAGGACATAAATAAAAAGTTGATGAAGGTTGTTTTTGAGGTTGATAAGGTGACAGCGAATAGCAGATTGATAACATAATTTATCTCGAGTCTTAACCAGTATTTTACTAGGCGTCTTTTACCCATCTGTTTGCTTCTCGCTGTAGTTCCTTTTACTTGCAGGCATTTCATATTAACCCGTCGGAGATTGTGGTTGATTTATAGCACGTTTCATGACGATAGTCTGAATTGTATTTTACGATTTCGTATTCAAATTGTCTTCCTCTGTGATGAGTGAAGCGGCTGTCTGTGAATGTAGTTCTCATATAACCAAAGCAGTAACTTCAGGACCTATCCGCCGCTGCAGAACTGCTTGTCTTTTATTTTTAGCATCTTCCTACCGAATCTGGAAAGCTCTTGTTAACTTCGGCACGTATGAGGTTCCATCTATATACGTGTTAATCATGGTATCAGCGTCAACAGAATTATAAGATATCCCCTTAAGAAGGCGACTGTCTTGAGGGAGGCAGTAGACAGCCATCTTCATATTTGTAGCCCTGAGAACCTGAAATTTGGCTGCCTAGCTGACTAACGATGCATTTTATCTGATCGGTTCTGCTGTCCTGCAGTGTATGGAGTACCACTGGACCACAGAAGTAGCAAAAAAGTCTATATTTTTTGTTTTGCGGAGTGTTAGCCGGTTTAAAACGGTTAATACGAACGTGTGTCATTGTATGCCAACGCCTGTAACTGAGTCTTTTAAGTCTCGAGGATTTCATGTTCATGAAGGTGTCGCTGTGTGATCTTGTAGGTAGTTGCCAGCGTTTTGAAACGAACGCTTCACCCTGAAATTGGAGGCGATAAATTCATTCGAAACTTAGGTAGAACCTGAATTGCCACGATCGATAATTCTTGGGGTTTAGATCTTACTGCTGCAGGATACATCTCTTTTGGGTGAGCTTGAAATTTGTTTCCCGTTTTACCTGAGTGGGGCCGCGAACTGTAATGGGTCTATGTTGTGATGGAGAAACTGCCTCCACGTCTCAGTAATGCTCCGACCAAACAGGTCTGGCGACAAACATTAGCGCTGACACATGAAGGCTGAGGTTTGGTCTCTTACACGCACAAAAGAAGAGGCAGGCATTTGGAGGCACCGAATTGCTACATCCGTGCTTCATTTTGAGTTTCACATCCTCTGTTTGTCCTATGTTAGTTTATCGAAATGTAATTGTTTTTTAAGTATAACCTTGGTGGACTATTCTGACGACTTCCTTACAATTTTAATATATTTATTCTGCGATCGCGCCTTTACATAAAGTTTTTGTAAACAGGAATCCTGTTTTATTATTCCCACCATTTTCCTGCGACAAAGTTTCACGATCATGCTATAAAAGATCAGTTTTATTACATAATAAATTCAGGAGAGGCATAAAATTTTGTAAATTGTGCAAATGAAATTGTGTAAATTTGGTACTAGAAGGGACTTACGAATAGCTATGAAATGTTGAAATTAATCTTATTGGTTATCATGCTAACAAATCTTAACCGAACATGTGAATTGTGTTATAAAATATAAAGGAAATTGCTGTTGTCTTCTTGCAACTAGGAACCTTTTTCGTTTCGAAAGTTCCCGGAGCCACCGCTATAATGTTTTGGTGGCGTAGATTTAGCGTGTGTGATTGCGACAAGAGGCCTTCAGTGACTCATATTTGGCATATTTTTTTGTATTTTTACCTTATCTCCAGGGTAACTTCTCATGAGAATGGGACGAAGTAAACAAAATATTTCCCTAGCCGTAAACAATTTAGGTCTTGAAAGAAGTGGCGGCCCTGACTAGTCGATGCTGTCCGAAATATAATGTAAAAGGCTTGCCTTTTGTTTCAACTTCTACCACATCGGATTTATCTGAACCCGTTTTCTCATATCGCATCTGTTGTATGTGTGCCAGTAGAAGTTTTGTGTGTTTTATATCTTGTAAGATACGGATCTCTCATTGAGAGAATAGTATGGCGACTTCTCGTAGGCTTATGGTTGGTTTTGGTGACGATAGCTGATAAATCATAACTTGGTGTGTGAAATTAGCCAACTCTCGTGTTCTAACACGTCTGTAAATTCACTATAAAATGTTCCTTGTGTCATGGTTTAAACTTGTTTAAGGCCAGATCGTTCTGATTCCAAAAATGCATAACGCCTAAGGAAATTTGATTTTTGATTCAAGTAGGGAATGTGCAGTTCAACGCCTTCTATTGGTTACTGTCATTATCTGAGGACGTGTGTGTGATAATGTAAGCAAATGCTTCGAATCTCAGTAGGTGGTGTGTGTTTATTGCCTACATGTTTTCAGATATCGCAGCAAAGCGACACACCCATTTCGCGCAGGCTTAAGTTGCAATAAGATAATGAGATTACTCCGGGAGATATCTTTGTTCTTTGTCATCACGTCATGGCGCCTTCTCGGGTAAAGGCTCGAGGAGGCGACCTCTAGTTATGAAGGATAGCTACGAATATATTTAATACGCTGTCGAGGACAACTGACAAGAGGTGATCCTTCAGCTTGGGGGTTTTGCAAAGGGCTAGGAACTCCTTGTATTAAAGACTAGCTTGTTAAGGAAGTGCTGACGTACACAAGATTTACGATTTTTTTTTTGGGGGGGGGGTTGAAAAACACGATAACGAACATACGCGTTGTGTAAAACGAAGGGAATTTATTTTTTGACTAGCTGAGCTAGTGAGTCTACTTGGATGGCTTGATATTTAGAAACGAGCTGTACACTGTTATAAGAGTATTTGGCGATGAGGAAGTTAAAATTGTGTATTCAGAAAACTGAAGGTTTCGTGAACGGAAAAGGACGAGTGTTTGACGAAGGATAATAGTGGTATTTAAGTGGACATAAAATTGAGAATTTTAGAAAGTTGCACGTAGGCGTAGTTCGAATGGTGGGAGTGGGAAGCGTGTAAACGAGAGACTGGAATCGCTGTGGGGAGCCGAGATCTGTCTTCAGTATTTAAACCCTTGCTTGGCAAAGGAGTTCCATGTCTCTGGCGCTGATGAAAGTACAAAACTGACAGGAGAAAACATTTGCGGGAAGGGGGAGTTGTTGAATCATGGGACATTTCTGGAAAAAAAAAGGCAGAACAGTAAAGAGAGTACGGGCCACCAACATTTAATTTAACGAGGGGGAGAACAGATCAGACGTACAGAAAGAATGGCTAAGTACTGGTTAAAGTTCATTCGATGGACATTTATCGAACAGGATCCACAGCGTTCAAAGAGAGAAAAATGGTGAGCTGGTTGTGAAACGTGAAAGAGAACTTCTTTGAACGCATTTGACGATGCCATTCTGTTAATAATTTCTGTTTTCGGACGTTACCCACCGTATGTTGGGAGTTATTAAAATGCCTTCAAAAATCACAAGATCGTCTTCCGTCGTCAGGTACAGGGGGAGATCCCTACGACTTTGGATCCAGTAGGCCGAGTCATTCGCGATCTCTATATAAGGTACTGCGCCATTAGGCGTATTGGGATGTGGAGGTGAGACTCCATGTAGTTGTAGATGAACTGGGTTAATCAGTTTAATTTTCTGGCTGCTTCGCCCTCTGGAGAAGGCCCTCGGCACTTGGGTCCGTTATGGAGACGGTCTGGACACAACATACAATGAGGACAAATTGTGCGTAGGGTTTCGAACTGTATACCCGCAGGTAAATACGCATAAAAGGAGGTGTGGGATCGCATACACTCTTGTAGTAATTCAGTGAAAAGGAAAGAAAAGTCTGGGAATATCTTGGCTACCTGGTCGACTGTCATCCCCTTAAAGACTCTGATGATGCGTGGTAGAAATTGGCCGAAGTTTCATAGATGCTTATTTACTTCATCATCAGGGTGATTAGTGAAATTTCACCAAAGGGGGATAGTGTGTCGTGGAGATTAATTATCTGAAAATCAGTCTCATGGCACATGGGAAATCATGCATAATATACAGAGTGATGTATGTAATGGTTTAGTTTATTAAAATGTGTTTATTTCATTCTGTGAATTTGTGTATATACCTTTTTGGGACATACTGTATACCGCAAAGAAACAGAGGTTGTACAGTATCTGTTAACAGTGTAAAGAAATACAGAAAATAAATGGGGAATTTATATTTATTCGCTTTTACAGTCAAATGTAACGTTACAAACCCTTCCCATCACGTGTGTAGTGAACATTACCATCAAACAGTAACACGCAAATCGCAATATGCAAATGCATGGAGAAGGTTACTGTAGTTATTATGAAGGCATTGTCGATAACTGCTGCCGTATAGCGCGTGCAAAAATTAACGCGGTTGTGTTACATTGGAAAGAATTATGAGGCTTAATTTTCCTAACACGTAAATAGTGAAGGATGATTTAATATATTTAGCATTGTCATGATTGAATCATGGGAAATTTGTAAGAGGACGGGAAAGGAGAAGCAAGATAAATCCGAAAACATCTGTTTCAATTCGGCCTCTTCCTCAGCAACTCTCACATCGGATGACTGAATTGCGCAGTCGCGTTGGCTTGCTGGGAAACAACTGCTCTGTCTTAAGCCGATAGAACTCAGATTTATCGCAGGCGTTCTTTGCTGTTTTAGTGGTTGTAAATTTCTGTATTTTTTGTTGTTGTTGTTGTTGTTGTGACCCATTAGAAACTGGTATTTGTTGAAGCTATTTGTTCCGGAAATATACATGGGATAAGCTTCTTTTATGTTTTATAATTGTTATAATTCGCGGATCTTGATTGTCCTTGCCAAAGGTAAAACCAAGTATGTGACGGAAATAAAAACCATCATTGCATGACAAAAACCATTTGTTAGTTCGGTAGACAAACTATGAAAATGTTTCTTCAACTTAACATTTTTAGAAGCGTTGTATTCGTCTGTGTTAGCCATCTTCCTTATCTGGTTTAGATAACATTGTGTGTAAGAATTTCTTAGTTTGAACCCTTTTCCAGCTGACAGCTTGCAGGTGGTTATCTACTGCTGTTGTGCGTGCTGCTTTTTTGCCCCAGTTCTGTGACTTAAATTGGCTGTTTGTATCGCGTCGCTTCATTCAGGCACTTACCGACGTTTTTATTTCTCGACCAACTGCTAGCTCGAATATTGTAGCTTGAAATGAGTTCTCCAGTCCATTTTCCTTGATTTATGTATGGCTATTTATTCTCCTTCTTCTTCCTCCTTTTACGTTTTTTTTAAATGTTTGTGTTCCTCTCGTTATGTGTTGTGTGCGTATTATAGTAATATTCATATTTCTACACACTCTCCGAGTTTCTTGATTCGTTTTAGCTCTTATTTTATGAGGAAATGTAGATCATGGCATCACGTGCGCACATCCTGCTTGTCGCTTACCATCATTATACCAACATGGCGGCTGTGAGAATGTATCTGAGAGGAAACGACGCTGGTGCCACGTAATGTGTGGCTCTGAAATGTGATTTGGTTTTAGTTCTATAAAATATATAACTTTTGTGCAATGTAAAACAATGACATACAGTGCGTTCACTGACGAAGTTGAACGCAACTGTTACTTCCCGGGTTCCGGTTGGAACTGCTTTTACTCACCGCCAAGCGTTACAAAGGTTTCCCGGTATGAGACATGTATCGCTTTACAGAAACAATAACATCGTCTCTTTTATAGCAGATGCAGAATAACTGGCTTTTCGTTTAATAGCTTTTCCAGCGGAAATGGAAAGTGTATGGAAAATTGATCTTAAACGTACCTACACTTCTTAGTGAAGAATTTTTTTTATTTATTGATGACAGTGTTGTGATACTTTGGGATTGTCTCACGAACTTAATATAATAGAGATTTGCTATTCTTGGGAACTGTACATACAAACTGATTAAAAAAATGATGCTCTAATTGTAAATCGAACATTTCGATAGAAAGAGCATCATTTTAATATATTTTAATATATTTTAAATGTTTTAAATATTAAATGTTAATTGTAATAATAATATTTTAATATTTAATAAAATATTTTATTGTGATTAGACGGTTAAAATTAAACAATTAAACAAACTGATTAAAATTGTTTTTATAATTGCTAATTTATAGTTAGTTGATGCCTAATGATACTGACTGAACTATTTTAAGGAATTTCAGTATTGCAAGTTCTTCCACGAACTTCTTGCTGGTGAAACTGTCTACAGACGTAGTAACGGCGCGAGGTTGTTTGACAACCATCGGATAATGTTAATTTGCGTTGACTGAATCTGTGCACAGATACAACAAGTGTATTGCATAATGGTCGAGTTTATTATTTTATTATACCGTAACGTCAGCATATCAACTGCTTTGTCTAGATACAACACGTTCAGTCTGAGATATTTAACTTGTGTCTGCAATTTTAGGAATGTAATCGTGACTTTTTGCATGTCATCTTCACATGTATGGAATGTTTTAACTCGCTATAAAATAAGTTTTTATTCGATGAACACTGAAATGCAATCGAAATAGATGTTTGTGTTTCGTTACTGAAGGCTGCTTTAAAATGTAAATATTTTATCAGTAATGTGTAGCATGAGTTAACTATGGAAGAAACTAACACATCAGACCCGTTTTAACTTTGTGTAACTTGTTGGTGTTTTATCCACTTTTGTTACACGTGAATTTTTTGTGCTGCAACGTAAGTCATCAGATTATTCCGGCTGAACTGCCTTTTGTAATAACGTATTAAAGATACTGGCTCCCAACTTGGAGAATGCTTTTAATCCGTTTGAGACCCTGTGATCAGGCGTCACGTACTTTTATGTTTAGCAGCTCTGAATTTTGACCATAGTGTTAATATGTTTTATATGATTCCCAGAATAAACGTCGATTTAGCCAGATTACCTTTCTCATGGACATGTTGTGTTTTCTTTGCGGTAGGGATTGAATGTTTAAGTAGCAAAGCACAGGGAAGATGGGATCTGTGTGCAGAATGTTAGTAGGGATTTCTGAGGGGGTGATATCACTTGAGAACCCTGGGCTTAGATGGAAATAGTTTGTAACGGTGTGGACTGGATTCATTAGTGGAGTCTTGTGATAATTAACCTTTGGGGCCCTTAAAACTTTCTGACCAGCTTAACGCCTGTCAGCTTCTCCAGTGCTGTTACCCCGTGTAAACAGTTAGATAATGTAATAATGATACTTTAATGTCTAATAAGATTGAAATGTGAAATGTTGTTTCACGTTCTTGCGACATTGTTTCATTTCACAGTTTCTAATATTTTTCTGCGTTGAGGCAATGTTAATGCTGACGGAAGACGTGCTTTTTTACGAAAGCGTTAATGTGTTAGAAGATAACTCCCCAAGACTCTAGCCTGACGCGACGTATATATAGACCCTGTCTTGGCATTTACTTTATGACTGGCAAGTTATCCTTAGGTTGTAAGTTACGCTCCACCCTGACAGAAGATCGGTCGAAGGTTTCACCCATATAAAAACTAACCCCTCGCAAACAACAGCAGCAAAAAAAGACGCTTATTAGTTAGCGTTATTAACTATGAAGGAAAGAGGGCCCAAGCTTAAGCAGATATGGGGACATGTGCCACCTGCTATAAATTCAGGGTTGTCTGTTTGGAACTGGTGGAATGAATCTTCTGCATTTGTAGTCGGATTTTGTTTCAGGAGAAAGTGATTCACGGGATTTGGGGTAGACAGTGGCGTTAAAAGTTTTTCCAGAAAGTTGTATTTTATTCGTTTTTTTTACTAGCTTCTTTCGTTTCCTTCTGTCGTTTCTAGTTTGTTTCTCTTCATGTAATGTTTGCCTTACCTTTTTTCCGTCTCTCTTTGGCTCCGGTTATTATCTGCATTTGTGTGTAGCGGTACTTTCTGGCGGATAATTTAAATGTAATTGTTTTATCGCGTATTGAGTTTTGGCTTCTCTGCAGTCGAACTGTCTATAGTGTAACATTCCGGTGTGTAAAAGTTGATTCTTGTCAGTCACTTTTACACACTTTCAGTTCACAGCCAACATTTGGCAGAAATGCGTAGTTCAAAAGAGTAAACTGTGAACTGTGGAGTGTGTGAACGTGAGACAAGACTCGCCTAGAATTAGCCGAACTACACTATAATTCCTGCACAGACCTGGAATGTCGAGTATAATTAAAGCTTGGCAAGCTGGATGGAGTGAATGTTTCGCTTGTCCAGGGTCTGGTCCATCTGTTGCGTTGGGTGTGGGATGTGTGTCAGTGAGAGAGGCTGCCTGGCGCATGGGGCCGTGGGAATAAACCAGTGTACAGTCACTGGGATGGGTACCCAATAGGCATCGTCTGAATCTCTCGACTCAAGGTATTGAACACCGCATTGTTCTCTGTTCCAGTCTTGCTAGTTCTAGATCTCGATTACAAGGCTCTCCATGCCCCAGCTATTACTTTTTAAATGGCATGACAGTGGTCTCTAGCAGACTCCATCTGCATGTACAAGAGCGCGCTCTTTTCACAAAGAAGCCTCTTAACTGCAGTGCGTGATAAGTGTTGTGCGATTTTGCAAAAGTAGCTCAGAATCGGGGGATAGAGCTATGGTCAGAAAGTCCAGAAATTCTTCTTGAAATCACAGGTTCCTACGGTGGCGACTGTGAAGATGTCTTTCTTCCGCGTTCCTCCGCCGTTTCGTCTGGTAGAAGTTTACCGACGTTGCAGAGGTGTTTGACGCCCTGATAATGTATACAGAACTTCTGAAACTTCGGTAAACTTTTACCAGACAAAACGGCGCATCAACCCAGAAGACAACCATCTTAAGAAATTTTGAATTCCTTTCGATGCTTGGTTTATCTATACTTGAAATATTACTCTTAGTGTGTGAGATTTGACGTTTACACGGTGGTGAAGACGTCGATGTTCTTCAGGGTTTTGGTGCCATGTTGTCTGCTGGCAACTGGGAACGTTTGGGAGAAATATAACATATCCATCTTAAGGGCCAAAGATGGAGGCCGTATGTTTCTTCGAAACGCTGCCATTTGCCTGAAAGTCTGCACGGCCCCAAAGCTAAGAAGAATGCCATTATTATCCTTTGCAGTTTGTTCTATAAGTGCCGTTCTTCCATTTGTTTCCTGTTGCTGAGTAACTTTCGTCAGCAGTTTACCAAAATTTCTCTTTACTTTAAAGCAGCTAAAAGATAGAACCAGAAAGTCTTAGTTGGAAAGCTTGGAGGGCAGACATCAACTGAGAAGTCAGGTGTAAATTGGAGGATAATATAAAATTGGATGTTAGAAAAATTAGGTGTGTATGGACTAAATATGATTGGCTCAGTAGGACTCGTAATGAGCACCATAATAAACCTTTTATTTCAATTGGGGAATTTCTTAACTAGCTAAGTAACTATCATATTCTCAAGGAGTCTGCATTTTGGAGTTGGTTTGTTAGTCATGCACATTATTTGTTTACTTAGCAATGTGAAATTTGTGAGTTCCATGTTTACTTAGTCAGCAGTACCAAACCTGTGTCTTGCTTGTTTGGTTACTTGTAACAAACACATTTCTCGTTTACTTAATGAATATTAGTTATTTTACTTTTCTTTTTTGTTGCAGGTATGTGATGTTCTAGTTGTATTCATCTGTTACAGAATTTGGTGCAAGGTAAGCAGATTTTCAAAATATTTTTATACATATTAGGAACGAAGTTCATCATAGACATATAATAGAAATCCGTTTGTAGATTTGCCAGATGGCAAGAAATTGTTAGAAATTTTCAGAATTATTTCGAGTTCTTACATCAAAAGCCTGCCTTAGCTTTGAAATTTTACGTTATTGTCGGAACAGTATCTTTGTTGTACTGTTGTAATGTATGTAATTGATGCAGCTTGTCTGGACTTTTTGTTTGACCCCCTTTATCTGTCTCCCATTTTTAACACAAATTACAGACACATGGTTTGCATAATGAATACCAAGCAGTACAGAATGACTCAGAAGTCATGCAACCCATATAGCTTACACAAAATTCTATATAGTTTACTCTCATTATACATGGGAATTACAATCCTGTGATTAGCGGCATATATTGAAAATATGTAAAACAGAAAATGTTTAACATGCCCATGGATTTTCTGAGTAGTGCACCTTGTGAGGCCTTCCTTTGCAGTCCCCAGACTCAAAAAGTGGGGCGAATCAGTGAAACCGTATCCATGTTGTGATGTTGTTTCCTTATGCATGCGGACGCAGGATCTGCACAGATTGTTCAAGTCTGAAAAATTTGTCGTAACTTCATACAAGGCACATATTTGTACATTCCAATAACTTCACTGTCATGAACAATCCTCTTGGTTATTTGTCTTCATGTTACATTGAATATTGTTCCAGTCAAGTGTGTTCTGGCATGCAGTATTCAACTTCTTCATTCATGGTTTATTTAATGATGCTTTCAGTTGTTCAGATTATATACTGTCAGATGACAGGATGGAGATACTATCCTGGCATTAACCTGGAGAGACTGAGGAAAATCATGAAACACCTCGTGTCAGGATAGCCTGGGGTCATCCTGAATATGGAGCAGAAGTACTAACCGCACGACTGCGTCATTCAGTGGCTCTCAGTAAAGCTGTTGCATAATATAATGTTATAATTTGTGAAACACTGAAAGTTGCTCATGTAGAATCAAACAAATTTCATCATTAAATTATTTGACTGTCACCGAGCTTGTTAACTTAATTCCTCTTATTGTCCACGTGATAATTAAATTCAGTTACGTACTGGCAATGTTTTTTCATTCCTTGGGCATTTCAGAAACATGAACTGTAGTCATTTTCTTTTCCATGTTGCAGGTAGAATGGTTCTAGTCCTGAGCGGCGTGCTACAGGAGGAGGCACCGCCCGACACGCGGACCTTATTTCACAATCACCCAGTGTATAAGGACTCGGCATCACAGCTGCTTGCTATCCCAACGAAGGTGGTAGGACCTGTTGGCCTCCTCTATGTTCAGCAAAGGGAACTGGCAGTTACTATACCCCATGACAGTATGTATCAGGCATTTAAGTGTGCATTGTAAGAATCCTCATAACTTTTATGCTTGAAAAGGTCAGGCAGTTTGTGAAAATCAAGAAACAGAATGGGTACAAGTAGACGTTATAAAATTCTATTTAAAATGTGCAACAAATTGTAGGATATATATTCATGTGTCTCTGAGTTTATGTTAGCCTGACTATGTCACAGCACCTGCATGCTTATGCTTCTTAGTCAGATTGTATTATTTGGAGCCGAGCGCGAATAAGTAGACTTCATTAAGTTGATGGTGGCTTTTATTACATGGCTATTCTTACTTACACCTTCAATATGAATGTTTTGGTGGAAAGTAAGGTTATCTTATATTATAGTCCCATTAATATCTGACTGAAGTTATTCAAATGTTTTTTCAGCCAGAGTATGACATATGCTTCTTGAAGGATGTTGTGACTTTGAATGATAGAGGATGTTATGATCTATTTTAAGACTTTAATTAATTAACTTCTCATAGATGTAAGTTCACAAAAAACTTCTTTTGTTTTTGTGATTTATTGTTGTGTTTACAACTAAATTACTGAAATGCACTGTTTAGTTAGACCATATTTTTCTGTCTGCCTGTCCACAATTAATATTCAATAACTGCTGAACAGGTTTCTCCAAAATGTAATATTGGGAAATTTTCTTAAAATTTGTCAGCACCTCTCAATTGTTGTGTGTTTCGGACAATATTAACAGGCACTTTGCATGAAAATCTACACGTGGTTTTGCTCATGGTAGTGAGTAGATGGGGAATTCCTCATCCATTCACAATAGCCAAAGGTAAAATTATTGTCATCAGAATTGTTATGCTATGTATATATTTCCTAACTTGTTTGTGATAAATTTCTTTGGTAGTTCACTCATAGGTTTGATTACATGTATTTTTTCCATTGTTCCTGATCTCTTCTTTGTTCATTCAGTATTTTAAAAACTTGATGATGCATACAAATTAAACTTTTCTCCTTTACAGAAAATGTAAATATTCTTGGGTCAGATGATGCTACAACATGCATCATTGTTGTTCTCCGTCATTCAGGTAAGTGTTTAAAATATAAGTTACAGTAACTGTCATAATATGGAGTAAAACTGGGAAAATAGGCAGCAGAATTTACCATAAATCTGTCAGTGCCCCAAACATATTTATACTTATCTGAAAATCTGATTTTTTGGAACCTGTCCTTATTGAGATGAATCCAGTTCACATCCTGGTGAGACCAGTACTAGATGCTGAGGAATAAATTAATGCTGTGCATTTCATTGTGTATGTAATTGTCTTTAGTTAGTGTATCTGGCACATGTATCAGACACATTCAATTTAGCAGAAACTTTATGTAGTTACAAATTGATACACCGTAACCAACATAGTCGCATCCAGCTTCTCCTGTTGAGCATGTTTGTCTCCAGCTCCTGTCTCAGAATGCCCGTCTCTTCACTTGACAGCTGTTCATTCCAGGTCTCCAAGGTGAGGAGCCTCTAGTCGATAGACTAATGTAGGTAAGGGAATAGACAGTCGGAAGGTAGGTTCGTTGTCTTGAAGTCGTAGTTAAAGAATGATGACTGGCTGTCATTACAGGATCAGGAGCTGTGGCAGTAGCGCATTTGGATGGTGCTGGAACAGATGAGGGTGTTATGAACGTGATTCATAGAGTCCAGGAATTAGCCCTGGGTTATCCTGAGGGACATCTAGAATTGCAGCTCATTCGGTGGATATTCAGATAGCCATAATTATTCAGAAGGGTTGTTCCACAGTATCACTGGGTTATCCTGAGGGACATCTAGAATTGCAGCTCATTGGTGGTTTTTTCAGATAGCCATAATTATTCAGAAGGGTTGTTCCACAGTATCATGCGTAAGTCATTATTTATTTTCTTTTGGAACAGTTGCATATTTGTTCCTTACCATATAGAGTCTGCTTTAGATTTTAAAGGCAAATTGTCAGTGATCGCATTAACATATCCAAATTGAATGAAGTTCTTAACATGCATCCCGTATGAAGCTATGCAGAGATATAGAAGGCTGTATGAGGGTCACCCCAAAAATAATGCCTACCTTTTTAGGCACATTAAAATCCCTATAGAGAGCCTATTAAAATCACTGTAAATCCATCTGTATTTACATGTGTAACAACTTGAGGAAATCTAAACAGATTTTTTTTTAAAAATTTAGTATTGTGAATTTAAAAAAAATTGTTGAGCAAGTTCAGTTTTGGTTTGAAGTGAACATTGCTCATGGTCACTGTATATTTTCTAAGAAAGATGTGATTACAATTGAAATTTGTGGTTACTTATCATATTTTAAGCTAGGAGATGTGATAAAATTTTTGATTGCGAAGTGATAAGATCCAATAGGGATGATGGTGATGTTTGTGTGCATACAATGGTAAGATTGGTACAAAGTACAAATTGGTAACAACTTGGACCTGAATTATAATTAATATTAATTTTATCATAAAATAACCAGATCTCAAATAAGTAGAGTACCTGATAGTGGTCATATGAAAGTCCAATGCATTGTAAATAATTCCTCTAAAGAAATTATAAGGGTGTGTTTACAGAGAGTTGTAATATTTTTAATCACTTTTAGTTTCGATGGCATAGAACTGACACACGGACTTCTTTCTGTTTCTTTATTTCAGCATCTAAAACATAAAGAGAAGTGTTGGTAAATATCTGGTGGAAGATTTCTTCAGCAAGTAGCGTATAAATGTTACTGTTTAAAGAACATGTCAACATTGATTGCTTTTATTTATAGTTTGGTTGTTTTTCTGTCCAGATCAGTGTTGACTTTGTACCAGCCAATATATTACTTAATTCTCATGACTTTATCACTATAATTTCCTTACGTGCATAATAGTCCTTCATTTTTTTTACAGAATATGTTGAAATGGCATGAATTTGTAACAGGCCAAATGACCTAATATGAGACAGGATTATGATGATGGTGATTTGATAACAATATTTTTTTCTGTTTTGGAGTTACTAGATTTTATAAGGTCTAAATGCATTGTGAGTGCCTTTTTTACCCTAGATGGAAAACTGTGATTTCTTTTCATGTTTATGTACTTGACAGGAGGTCAGAAAGAGGGTCTCATTTTATCATTATGTACAGTGCAGCTGACTACATCATGATAGCCGCGATTGTGCGTCAAGGAGAAAAGAAGATGCAACTGACTACATCATGATAGCCACGATTGTGCGTCAAGGAGAAAAGAAGGACAGTAGAAGTTAATGTACAGAAGAAGCATTATGTTATATAGAAAATGTGAGATCATGAAGTGTTGTTAGACTTTAATGTATTCCATCATAATATACTAGCCAAAGTACCTGTTGACATGATCTGTTTTTAAAGTCACTTGACTTTTTATTTATAAAATGCAGAACCACTCTTTTCAGTAATGAAATAACAGATTTTACATAACACTGCAGAAGAAACTGGAAATACTGCATTAAAAGAATGAGGATCAGAAAAATAAAATTAATATGTCAGTTCAGTGAACGGAATTAGTGATGGTGACCCCTAAAGTGTTGGAAGCTTTCGTTGATTTTTATTTTGATGTATCCTGTAATTTGCTGACATGGTATGCCTCTAAATCATGATTTTGGTGTATCCTGTAATTTGTTTTGTTTGCTGCGGAATTAGTGATGGTGACCCCTAAAGTGTTGGAAGCTTTCGTTGATTTTTATTTTGATGTATCCTGTAATTTGCTGACATGGTATGCCTCTAAATCATGATAGATCCAAATATCTTTTTATACTTATTTTGCTAATGCAGTATTAAATAATCCACTAATCTGTTAGGCAGTCAGTCATGTTTGTAGCTCTAATGTGTGACATTCAGAAAGCCTTAATGTACTTAATTAAATGTAAGTGAAGTTGCATAATATGCAAAGCAAAAAATTTATTTAAATATTTTGGAATATCTCAAGATATTCCAAAATGTTTACCAAAAGTATGTGCTTTATCCACCTTTTGTGTAACTCAGCTTAAAAAAACATACGTGAAGGGAAGATTAACAAGAATCTATATGATAGAGCACTGTTGTCTGATATCTGATAAATAACTACCTGCCCTCTCTCCCTAGAGAGAGGCAATAAATGAGGCTGGAGCATCATGGGTTGCCTGATATGATTAATGATATTTGTAGAATGAACGTATGGGCCTGAATAGCATTACAGATTGATAGCAGCTTTCCAACATGTCAGAAATTTCATGCCAATTAATAGGCTGAAAGTTATGTTGCAGAATATCATTATTTCTCTGCACTTCCAAACCAGCAGGGTTTATCAACTTCAACAGTTTCCATTCCAAGCAGGGAAACTTGTGAATTAGAAGAGTCTGAATGTTTTTGTATTTTAGGCAGGGTTCTGATTAACACAGATACTTCCTTTCAGATAAAAGAAATTACTCACTACATGCCCAATATAGCTATGATCAAAATCACAAGTCCATATTTGGTTTCACTAGTGTGGTCTACTAGGTTATGTCCCTGAAGATAAACATGATATGTTCAAAATTATGTGAAGGAACATATTGTCTCCAATTTCAAGGTAGAATGTTGGAGTGATATATTATTCCAAAATCATACAACCATTTACAAGACTGCTCAGCATCCTAACGTAGAGGACCACAATCCACACAGTCACCACTCTG
Organism: Zootermopsis nevadensis; assembly: GCF_000696155.1. The sequence goes on from NW_019060047.1 coordinate 543,310, forward strand.
AAAACTTAAAGGCTCATACAAAAACTGCTGATTTAGCTGACTGAATTAATTGAAGAGTTAGCCCATAACAAAACTGCCTTAATAAATGTATGTTATAAATACCAAACTAAGGAATCAAAGTTTGAAGATTTCTGTCTTCTGGGTTGTTGCGCCATATGGCATATTCATCACCCTGATGACGGAGGCAGTATGACCTCTGAAACGTTGGTTAACATCGACCAGTCTACACAGCGCAAGAATCCAGAAGACAGAAATCTTCATACTCACCGCTGTGAAAACCTCAAATCTTACGAATCAAAGTTTGTATTATGTGAGGTTTAAGGTTCTCACAGTGGTGAGTATGAAGATGACTGTCTCCTGGGTTGTTGCACCATGTAACATTGTAGACATTTACCAGTGTTCCAGAGGTACTTGCTGCCTCCGTCACCAGGGTGATCATTGTGATGATAAAAGCAGCAAGCACCTCTGAAACCCTGATAAACTTCCAGCAGACTACATGGTGTAACAACCCAGAAGATAGCCATCTTTGTACTTGTATTATCTTTGTTAAACCAGCTTCTGTGAACTATGCTCAATCTTTAACTCCAATATTAGCCGTGCGTCACAGCATACTCACTGTCCAGTTGACCATTCATCAGAGTAGTGTATAAACCATTAAACCCCAGGTACAAGGTTTGAAGTTCCCTTTTCACCTACAATAAAGAATAAGTGGTTACTATTCAGACAGTTATATGTTATAATTGTTACAGATTCTTTCCATAAGCAGTTAGTAGAGATTGATTTGACGCTTGCCTGTGTGGGAGAACTGAACACTACAATTCGTGGTGGTATTCATTGGCCAATACTTTACGGAGTCGGTGAGTTGAACAGCAAACAGTCCATCTTTTTTATTGCTCATTATGTCCAGTTGCAGATAGTTAAATTACTTTCTCTTAAGCTCAGCAGCTAGCAATAGTCACTAATCTCATCAAGAAATTCCACACTTTTTATGGAACCTGATGGTTCATTACGTTGTTGCAAGAGCCTGTAATTGATCCGTGTTCTGAATCACGTGAATCCACTCCATATCCTCATGCCTTACTTTTCTGAGTTTCATTTTAATGGTATACTTACACCTACATCTTGGTCTCTCAGTGGTCTCTTCCCTTCAGATAACCAACTTATATTCTGTATGTGTTTCTCATAGCTCCCATCCATTCTACATGCCTTGCCTGTCTCATCCTACCTGATTTGGTAACCCTAATAATACTTAGTGAAGAGTACAAATTATGAAGCTCATTATTTGTGTAATTTTCTCCATCCTATTTTCTCTTCCTGAAATCCAAATGTTTTCCTTAGCTCCCTGTTCTCCTTGAAGTTGTATTTTACACTGCCATTATGTGTTTGTAGGTGTGAATGTTAAAACCGGAGAATTGTTCCCAGCAACATTTCCAGACAAGGGCCCTGATCAGGCTCTTCGTGGTGCGCGACACCTTACTGGTGGACAGCAGGTGATATAAGACTGTCGCTCTGAAGTTCCTGTCTTGTTATGTTCATCATTACATTTGTATTTTATGAAGGGAGATTAATCCTGTGATATAAAATTCCACTCAGTGAAGAAATGATTTTGATTTTGCTATAATTTATATAACAATTAAATTGACACTTCATCTATTTAAAGCAGGTTTTTGTACCCATTCTATCAGTTGTTAGATATTGTGAGATATGTTGTTATATATATTGGTGTTTTATTTTCTTTTAGATTTTGGATGTGTATGATTGTCAGCTGGGATTGTTACGAATTGGACCATTTAATTATGATCCTCTGCGAGGTGTTGACCTCTGGTTAGAGCAGACAGATGATTTCATTTTGCAGCATTTGTCCACAGCACCAGAAGTAGAGCCACCTCATTTTGTCATGCAGGTAATGATAAATTTCTCCTCTAGTAGAATGTAAACGTGTAGCTTAATTTAAAATATAGTGTATTTGAATTGCAGTGGTATAAAGCAGCGATTATGGAGCCATCCACTTAGTTTTGAAGAGAATTTCTTTTCCAATACAAGACTACATTCAGAAAATAATCAGATTATCAGAAGAAGGACAAGTGACATCACTTTGTATATCATTTGTATTTGTAATTTTTACTATTTGCACATTCAAATTGTCATATGCCATACAGTTCAATAGTGGTATTAAATTTCTCTTAATTGCTTTATAACAACATTTTAACTGTTAATAGTGTAGTTTTAAACTGTCTGAATTAGAAGACATACGTCTGTACTCACCATCACGAGAACCTCAGACTTTACATTTGATTTTGATCTAGCAGAAATGACAGGAGCATTATCAAGTGATAATAAATCAAGTTAGTGAAAGATTAAGCATTGGATATATATAGAGTAAGTAATAAAGTAAGGATTACTAGCTGGAATTAACCTTTATTTTACTGTAATAAGAGATTTGAATCCCCATGCTACAGGGCTGCCAGCCAGACTTAAACTCCAAAGGTTAATATTTGAATGATAGGCTATTGTAATATGAGGTTAGTTGGATCGAGTATGTAAGACATAACACACAGACCGTAAAGGTTAATAGCTTGTATTATGCTGACAGGTGCGGGCAACATTGAAGTACATCCAAGACCATCCATTCCCAGCTGTGACAGTGTTCCGAGATAATCGGCCACACTACTACCGGAGGGATGAAAACAGCGGAACGTGGGTTCCAATACGATATTGAAACACTAGCGTAAGAAACTGGACACTCTTGGCCAAGGTTATTACTTTTGGGAAAATAGAATGTACAGTGTATGTCCATTACCCAGAAATAATTTTCATAGCAAATAAACTTATGAGCACATAGATATTGATTGATATAAAACTGTTTTTTGATACGGTATTTAAGCTGTTAACACAATTAAAATGTGTTTAACGTGATGATATATTTGCAGTCGTGTGAAATATAAAACATGTTGAGTTACAATGTATTTCACATTTATATTTTGCAAATTGAATTAAATGCCATTTTTACAGAATATGGTGTTGTATATGATTAAGAATGAAGCCAAAATTATATGCATAGTGTAGGATATAGGGATATAATGCATAGTGAAAGTATAATTTTATCAATTTTTGTACTTAGCATTCTGATTCTAAGACAAAAATATCAAGCCTGTATCAGTGCCATTATTAAATATGTTGTATGCTCTTGTAGCCTGTCATGAAAGTATCTTATGTTAGATAAAACACACACTTGTTCCACTGCAAAAGAAAAGAGAAGTGAAAATGTGAGGACCTCATAACATGGGATACCAACATTTTTTACCCTCTAAGTTCTATACTGTATTGAAAAATATTGGAACTGCAAGTTCTCATGTAGTGAATATGGCTGTAGCAGCCCCAACCATTTTCTTGAGTATATTGTGCAACCAGGGGGCATTCATTGGTTTTTGCTGCTGTCAGTACTTTTCAAGGTACGTGATTTTGTTCCTGCTGCACTAATTGAATGAGCTTGGAACTAACGATATTTATGCCTGAGAGTGAGGTCCTTAATTGACTCCTGAAAGTAACTGCATGATCTTCAAAATTCTTATAAGCTCTAAAGTGGTGTGGGAAAATGAGATATCATTCTATTTCACTGCCCCATATGAACACCTGATGAATTTAAATGATATATTTAATAAAATTTGATTGCAGAATGCCAGGGGAAAGAGGAAAGTAGGCCTGGTTTGGGCAAGAGAAAGCAGTGGAGCCAGAAGAATGTGTGTGCAGCTGTTGTCATTAAAAGCTGTGTTCTTTTATTCCAGCAATATTAGTTTTGTTTCGCAGTACATCGCTTTTTGATGAGTTCCTTCTCACAAAACTTAGAATGTGTTTAAGTACATGTTTCTTTCATTAATTTACCTTTTCTCATGATTAACACTATCTTCTAATACAATTTGTGAAGTAGCACGGATTTCCCTCATCTTTCTTCAAGGGGTTTGTACATACATTTTTAATTTCATTAAATATTGTGGGAAAGGTATTATCAGTGCAGAATATTCTACTCTAAAGCCTTGTAGCCAGATACATTTTTCATTAGTTCATTTGGTTATCTTTCTTATTTACGAAGTTGAATCAGAGCTAGATGCCAAAAACAATATCGTATATCATATATGAACCTTGTCCTCTGTTACAGAAAGAGTTATTCATAGTTTCAGTTAAAAAGCTTTAACATGTTTGTCCTTATGCCCCATTTTATTTTTATTTGAATGTTATAGTAGAAAAGTGGTATAACATAAAAACACGAATAGCTACTTTTTAAATAAACAGTATAGTAAATCATTCCGCATTTTATTAATTACTGACAAGAAATACACACAGAAATTGTGTCATGTTTTATTAAAACAGCGGAACTTTATGCAACTTCACATTGGTAACAGTGGCCATGATATATGCAACATCAGTCAAAATGCAAGTGTTCATGAGTTTATAGTGCACGTTAACACTGTTGTTGTTTCTCAACATGACGTTGGCAGGAGGGAGTGTGATTATGAATTATGACACTCCGTCTTGCCTGACTGTCTGTGACTTACTGACCATGGAGTGAAATGTTCACTGTTATAGGGTCAGACACATACAGAAATGTATCATTTTAAAATAGTTAACACTGGACAAGTGTTTTGAAAAGGATTATATGTAATATAATAAGATACGCAAGTTTGTTGTACTCTGTTTTCACATCTAAAATGTCTTATGTCCAGAGGCTTTATGTGATTGCTTATTATGCTCATAAATTTTACATATTTGTCTCGTTAAGGATGGATTTGTGTAGCAGTCAAGACGTATGTACTTGTCTCTGTATTCTGGAAGATTACTTTATTTGAAACTTAATATTAAGCATATCATATTTGTCATTTCTGCATAAGTTAGGTGAAATATGGATGGCATTCTGCCTATGAAAAAAGACTGAGCTTTTGTATATCGTGAAGTATTCTTTAAAGATGCCGATGTAACGTCTTCCGACAGAGTACAGATTCCATCGCATACGAAGACAATAGTATGTGACATTTTGATATTCATCCGTAATTTTTATTTTATTGCGATTCAGAGCAAAATAGCACTACTGAAATTAACACTGTGATATTGTGACTGTGTACGAAACATCTTATAATTAAGAATTTTAAATATTGCGTATTAATTCGTTAGTTGTTATCCTCTGAGGTATCAGTACATTTCATTTCTAGAAAGACTGAGAAACAGTTAGTTCTAAATTATTTTTAATTTCCAATTGAAGCTGCATACTGTATCTCCAGACTGTAATGAATTTTAACTAAGTTGCGCTGTAAATACAGTAGTGTAAAAAATACATCGTGGAACATTTAGAGAAAACATTTTTATCCCTACATTTTTACATCATTTGATGTGATTGTCTAAGCAGAATTTCTCTGTGAGATTGTACAGTTCAGTGTTAATTTCGAAGCTCTGTCTTGTTGTTACCATTATCTGTTATCTGTATTTCAGATTTTTATATTTTCTAATTCTGGAATTATGCCCCAAGGGCACATCTACTTTAGATGTAGATTTCTTTATCCTCGCTGTGCAGACCAGGAACGTAAAAAGATATATAATATTGAGAGATATTATGGTCTTATATCCTACAAATTTGCCTGACAACTGTGTGTATGGCCAAGCAGTTTATAGTACCTGGAAAAGGTCAGTAAGTTTCGACCATCTCATAAGATGTTTTGTTATTCTACCTGTGAGTCAGACTTGTTAGAACTCATTTTTTTAATTTACTATATCATAAGATTCCTTTCATAGCCAAACGTAAGACTTTGGAAGTGGATGAATTTAAAGTATTGATATTTTAAAATTTAAGAAGTCCATTCTGTTGTATCAGTCGCTAAAAATTAATTTTTAGTAACCATCAGAAACAACACGCGTGTTATATTTTATTGTTAATGAAATTCGTCTCTGAGGAATCTCCGTAGTGGAGGTATTTTTGTGACGATATCAGTCGATTGTACCGAACTATGAGACTTTCATGCACCAAAATGCAGTTTTTGTAACAAAACATGATTGCTGTACATGTTGCAGCTGTGACTTTGAACTGTAGAATAGAAAAGCAAACTAAATGGATGTCTCTTCCGTCATAATTACCTGATACGTGAAAATAAAAATTGGCCACTTTTCACATCATCCTGGAAGAAGAAATTTATATACACAAACAAGTTTGAAATAGAGGTTTGTCAATACATAATCAGACTGAATTTTTACGTTTTTAATTTGGTCTGTAAGAGTGAAAGAAAGAAGAGTTCTTTACCTTCATCTTACCCTTCTTGCTTTATTGTAGCATAAGACAGTGGTATTCAACCTTTTTTGTTCGCATACCCCCAGATATAATTTCTCTTCAAATTTGTACCCTCAAAGTTGTTGGTGTATAATTCCAGTTATACATAGTACATAATCTACATCTAAAATAAATTAAATAAATAACATTACAGATTATTCAGTGTTTATCATAAAATAATATATATTTTTTTTAAATTTCACGTACCCCGTAAGATGTCCTTGCGTACCCCCGGTAGAATACCACTGGCATAAGAGGTCTGTGTTTTCAGGTATTTCAGTCAGAAAGTTGTTTCGTCCGTGGAAAAGTGTGTTTCAAGTCGCATGCAAGATACAAGTAAACTGTAGTCTAATAAAGATTGAGAAGTGACGTGACGGGCGAAGATACTGCCACGAGAGAGTATTATTCGTGGTTCCATGCGAATGAAATTGCGTTCTTTCCACCGTGGCAGTACTACAGCCTATCCAGCAGTTTCTATAATGACAATTATACAAGTTAATTAGTTCAGTGGTCCACAAGATATTTTATATTTGTTTCTTAAATTCTCTAAGGTGACTTTATTGTAGCTCATATTGGAGCTCCAAGCTATAAATACTTAAATCACAATATTTTAGATACATGAGTGTCATATATATTATATTGAAATTATAAGTCGTGTTGTTTGTGAGCAAGAGGAAAGATGTTTATTGCATGCTCATATATGAGAATTGAAAGTGTAAATGAGTATGTCAAAGCTATTTTATATTAGTTATGTTTTTTTTTATCTTGGGTATTGAAATATTTTAAGGTGATAAGTGAAGCAGGGTTGACTCGAAAGAATTTGCCCTTCCCATCAAGACGACCATTACAAAGTGTTTGCAGTTTTCATAGATTGCATCGCGTAATAGTTTGAGATGGTTGTCGAAGAAATTTGAAGCAGTTAAAAACTGGGATTGGTGCAGTCTGTGAAGAGGCCTATAAATACTTTATTTAAATTTATTATGTTTTGTCATTTATTAAAAACAGTGGATATTTTAATAATAAGTGTAGTTGTTTTTAAAGCACCATTTTGATTCCCACTTAAATCCCTGAAGGTTATATAACAAATATGAATTTTTAATATGTAACGGAACTTCGTTGTGTTACTTCACATGAACATCGATAGTCAAATAACGTGTGAAAATTATGTGGAATTTTACGAAGCTCAAGTTACTTATAATTGATTAATGAAGCGATGGATGTTTCCACTGATATTGAAGTCCATAGGGTACCTTGAATTGAAGCATTCAGACATACAAAAATGAGTTATTTTTGTAGAATTAGTGTAATTTATTGACAGCTACAAGCTGGTCTTTACACTAACTCTGTGACTGATTCTGCTTAAAATTATATTATAATTTAGGTAGAGTTTTGCAGGTGGCTGCAATGTGTGGATATTCGGGGTCCGCAGTGGCCGCGCGGTCTGAGGCGTGGGCCTTGTGCCCCTTGCTCACAGGGACCGTGGATTCGAATCCCACTCAAGCCATGGATGTTTGTCCGCGTTCTTCTATGTTGTGCTGTCCTGTGTACAGGTAGAGGCCTCGCGACGGGCCGATTCCTCATCTAAGGAGTCCTACCGAATGTCTATAGATCAAGTCAACGAAAAGTTGGGACCCGCACTTAAAGAACGGGTCATTCCCAGTATCCCAGTGTGGATATTCATTAACTTTGTAGTCATTAAGGTACAGGAACTCCCGAGATTTACGCAGCAGTGGTTATCCATTGAATTGATTAATACGCAGTGAGGTCTGTAAATGCGTTCACATGTTATTCCAGTTAGTTCTCATTTTGCAATGTGGAATAAAAACTATCCTATGGTTGGAATTCTGTTCTCGAATTACGCGTGTCCTTGCATCCCGCGATTCATTCGTGACATCCAGTATTTTGGTCACATATCACCTTTCATAAACTTGCCATGTTGGTATTTTTATGTGTTATTTGCACGTTTCCTGACTTGTCATATTGTAAAATGTGTAGTTGGTACCAGTAAAGATGGCGACGTAATAATACATAGGTTGTTAATATTAAAAACTGAAGAAAATTGTATTCAAATTATATCGAAACAAAGAAAATGTAAAAAGAGGTAAATTTAGAAGATTTTTGAAGCAGAAGGGTTCATCGTATTTCAGACATTGTTATTGTACGTCTACCATGCAAATTGTGAAATTGAGATGTCAGGTGCTCATGGAGGCGAGTATGAAGATGACTATTTTCTCGGATGTTGCGTCATGTAATATGTAGATACTGACTGATGTTTCAGACGAACCTACTGCCTTCGTCATCAGGGCTATGAGTAAGTAGATGGTATTTTGTTTATATCCAGTTTGAAGTGAGAGTGAATGGAAAATATCCCCTTTTACAAAAGAATGTTGCATTTAATAAGTTGTGTCTCTGGTTACAATAACTATATATTATATGGAAAACAAGTGTTCGATTGTAGCTACGTTATTATTCCCGATATCGTTTCACTTTGAATACGTTTTGATCATGAGTCATGAAGACCACTCAACAGGCTTATTACTAATGTAAGAATATGTTTTGAGGTCGTCGCGGTATGAGGTGAGATTTTAGTTTGAGTTGTGACATGTAATATTGTGGTTAAAGTGAAGATGGAGACAGCTAGTTTCTCCGAAACTGTTCAATCATAAGGCTACACGGCACAACTCAGAAAACCACAATGAACGTACATGTAATATGGTACTAAGTTGTTTCGTGTTGTGTAACACAAGCCAGGGCAAATAAAGCAGTTTGGTGGACGTAGGCCGACTGATAACATGTCTGTCGAGGATTTTCAACCCACTAAAGCGAATGTCCTCTGTGGAAGATTCTAAGGTGCCGATATGCTACAATATTGTATATTAGTGGATCCCAACATTTGTATGCAGTTTTGATGGCGAACGTCACGGTGCATTTCATAGTACTAATCATCTATTACTCTCTCTTTCGAAATATTCTAAGAAACTATTAGACCGAGTGCAGTGGTTTCCACGGACGAGCAGTACTTTGATGTTGCTGTGTGGTCTCTGGACAGCTGGATAATATTTTCCATTCTCACACGACTTGTCCCCAGAGAAGACTTCTTTCAAATAAGGCATATGGTAAGACCCTTCTAATTAAATCGTCTCGTCTTGAACTTTGCATTCCACTTCGATGTGTGTATGCTGGACAGTTTACGACACAAATCAGTCTAATTATATCACGAATAATTTATCGATGCCGCTTATCCGTTTCCCGTGGTGTTTTCCTCCCCTGTCCCAAGTTTGAACGGCTGTATTCACCAGTATCAATACATTTTCTCTATTTTTAAATTTATCAGCAACATGCAGAAGAACTCTAGTTGATTCTGACGATGTTCTTGTAAATGACTCCATATTACCACAGTGTTCTATAAACTTTGACTTATATCTCTTTATGTGTGTTTTTTCAGCGATGTCTGACAGGAGATATATCAGCTGCATTTTCACAAAGAACTCGGCGTTTCTGGAAAATGCCAAACAAATGTTTTAAAAGCTCAGATACGATTTAGAAGCGTAGTTCACAACGAGTCGACTGCACCGTATACATCGTGTTCTCATTGCATGCAGTGATTCAGAACTGGTTACAAGTTTCGTATATTGTCAAAATAAACAGCTACTGTTTCATTAAAAATCATAAATAGATTTTTTTAAGTTGGAGCTGAATGTTTAAATAATATTCAGACGAACTTCTTGCTTCGAAGGTGTTACAATTCGTACGCAGTTGTCCCTTTGAATTACAAAGTTTCTTATTATCCTTCATACTGACCAAAATTTTGTCAACAGTTGACAGACATTTTTCTGTGCTGAAATAAAAACCATGCACGTTTATCTTAATGTCAAATTTGAGAAATTTGTCACTGCATTTATTTTATTTCCCTTCTTTGGCTTCTTGTCCCTTTTTTTGTTGTTGAGACAATTGAACCTGGTTGGTGCGGTTTTACCACATTAATATCCTAAAAACGCTGCTCGTTGTTAACTCAATTATTAGCAAGGGAAACGTTGCAATTTGTATTTCACTGTCTGTCTGCGACATCCACCTTCGTTCCTGTTCGCCGCTTTGCTGTAATGACGATGGAC
>NW_019060047.1:556973-570336 GCF_000696155.1 Zootermopsis nevadensis
GTGTACATCTTTTCTTTGAGTCTGTCACATTCGTGCTGTTGTCAGCGAGGAGATTTCTTTTCTCTCGCACAGAAACGATGCATTTGTAGATGTGAGTCGCGATCTCAATTTTAATGTCTTTTGTTTCCACAGATGTTGTTTCAGAAGACTGGTATTAGACTGAGACTTTGGACCGCCCCAGTAACGTGCTCACAGAGTCTCTGGTCATATGCGCTTTCGCTATACGTTTTTCGCATATCCTTAGCTGTATGTCAGTATTATTAGGGGCATCAGTATCCAATCCGCGACCAGAGTAGAAGCTGCCGAGTAGGCCCACTTTATTGGGCGCACATTTTCATTGATCGCTCCACCATGTTGACTCTGGGGTTGATAAATTGAGGCCTTTTATGGTGTATCACGGCTTAGCATTGTTCTTACGAAATTAGTCCAACAAAATGCCTTTATTGTCTTGTGTGGCTTGAGACGTCAAAGCATCAGAGAACTTGAAGATGACTCTCTTCTGGGATGTTGCACTGTGCAGTCTTGTAGAAACTGGTCGACGTTTTAGAGGTGGTTACGGCTTCCATCATGGATGCGCAACATCTTTGTACTCGCTTTCGTAAGAAACTGGCATTTCTTCAGAGTACTCGTTTGTAACAGAATTTGGCTTTGGGATTCTGTACATCCCTGAACGTAATTAAACCTTTCCTGTGAACTCAGACCGGTACGCTGTACGCTGGGTGCTGATCCCAGCGAACAACTGGGAAGGTAATCGGGAGTATGAGAGTCTAATCGTTTGGAGAGAAACACAATTACATGTTTGTACTCTCTTCCTCTTTGCTTACTGATACGTGCACTTATACTCCGCCTGCTTGTACACTGTACTTTTGTATTTAATTTCCAAGCCCTTTTTTATATAAACAGTGCTCTGTGGCGGTGTCTGCGGAATTAAAACTCTATGCAGTCTAGTTTCTTAGACCTGGCCGCTGTAAACACGATGAACGAGTCAAATAAGAGAGGCAACGAATTAAACGGGAGTGTGGGTCAATTTAGGTTACTATTTAACTAACCAACTACATGCAAAATTTTAACTCCCACTAATCTTCCCCTCACTTCACCACATACGTCAGCCGTCACGTTAAAAAAAATTGTATACCCAGTACCAAACAAATACTAAGGTTTAAAATTATTTTAGAGAATGATGCAAACCTTTAGGTATGTCACGTTTTGGGCTCTTATAACCTGATATTTGCTTCTTTATCCTTGATGCGCTTTTAGTTAGAACTGTCTGAAATCCATACTTTCAATAGTTTATTTTTATGATATATTTAACGACGATATTAATTTCTTATATTATACGCAGGGCGTCAGTTACTGGTTGCAATAAATAACTAAGTTATAATATAGGTACTTATTAATTCCATCGAAAAACTGTGGGAATATTAAATTGCTTGGGAATTATTTTAATAAATCATAATTACATTGACGAATAAATTAAAGGACAGATTAAATTCGTAAAATGCTTATTACGAGCAGCTTAGAATTTTTTTATTATTGTCTGCAATCTTAAAAAGGAAAGTTTAAAACATAAAAAACTGTAATTTCAAACGCTGTTTTTTATGGATTTGAAGCTTGTCTTTCACGCTGAGAAGGGAAGAACTCAGTGTGAGTGTGTTTGAGAACTGATTGCTGTTTGGATCTAAGAGAAACTAATCAATAGGACGCTAAAGAAAATCGCGAAATGAGGAGTTAGGCTTTATGTCATGGAAACATTACACAAAAGTGCTTCGCGGATTTATACTTTTTCATATGTACACATCTCTTCCGTTAGAATTTAATTAAACTTTAGGGTTACGTATTCTTCCTTTTGTCTTTGTGGTAATTAATGGGATGCAATGTGATACGGTATTTCATCACACAGAGAGAAGTCGTGTGCGGTCAGCATCAGCATTTCGTTTGTGTGAGGACTGGAATCCATCTTATCCAACCACCGCGCGTCACTGGTGAGTCGGAATTTACTCTGCAACGCCTCCACACCCAGCGATAAACCTATTCCACATATTGACTAATTAATCTTCAGGGTGGAGTTCCGCATTTTCAAATAACAAATCACACACCTACTACTATAAAGGCGCTGTACACATCCCACTATGAGCATTGTCCTTCATGTAGAATTTTCTGCCAGTATTTTAACCTTATTTGGCATCAGCTGGGATGCCTTCGGTGGGGTATTGGACAGTCCAACACAAAACAGTGGAACGTAGGAAAATGAGGAGATTCGTGGGATTCGAAATCACAATTCCGGTGTTCGAGGAACCTAAAGTCGCTTCAGAAATTAAACATTTCGTAATAAATTCTTAAATAATTTTACTTAAGTTTTGTTAATTATTATGAGATTTTAGTTACGGATTACTGGAGCCACGTAAACTACAATTACTCTAAGATGGCAAAAGTGGAAATGCAGCGGAAACTGAGTCATTTCTAGCCTAGGTGATTGGTTAAATTAAAATTGTTTAGCTACGAAATAAGAGGCTGGTTTAGCCCGCACTCCGCATAGACGTGGTGGCTAAGACAAGAAATCTCAGGTTGCCTATTGCAGATGGAATCCTGCCCGCCAAAGCCTGTAGCTCACAGAGCAGGTTTTCAGCTGTCTGAAATCATACAAGTCTTTTTTTTTTCAGAAGCGTGCTACCAAACCTTTCATGTCTCTCAGCTGTAAGAGACGTCGATTTTCAAACAAAACAACACGTAACAGTGCAAGCAACCGTTCGCATACGAAACTCCTGTTTGTGTTACAGCACTGATATCTATTAGCAAGCTTTCCTTCAAAGTCCAAAACCGAAACAAAGAGTGGGTACAAACGCCTTCTTTCATCTAAGCTTGAAATTCCAAGTTTTGTGCCTCATAGTTAGTTAAAGCCTATGCAGCAGATAGAATATTCACTGCGTTGAAAAATGTTTCGCAACGTTGTAGATCTTATTCATATTTTATCAAGTTAGAAGCTCTTGTTCTTTAGTGTGTTCTACAGTTTGTAAAGAAATATATGAACTTTGCTTTGAGTTTCTTGCAGAGTCCAATGTTGTATTCCATCGATACTGCTGAATCGATAATTTCGTCATCTTGTGCCCTCCTCGTGGTTGTGTGGACTGAAGTATTTATGGTTGGGGTTTATCCAAATGGTTTAAAGACCAGTTTCTCGATATGGGCTTTTATGTAAAGTGCTCTCCATTATAGTCCGATTTGTACCAAACTTGACATGTGTCAACAAACTTTAGTGAGATTCCCCAATATTAATTTTCGTTAAAATTCACTTTGCTGTTTTATAGTTATTGCATGCGGACTTATGGACGGGCATGCCGAAGTTCCTTGGCGTATTTTTGCAGCTTAATTGCTAACGAGACTCAAATCATGTAGCAATTTGGTTGAAACACTGATGATTGACTCTTTTTCCGTAGTACGTCATGATAATCAAGTTTAACGCACTTTAAAATGTAACGTGAAATATGGCACGGTTCATCAAACGCGTATCTATCAGATATGGAGACCAAATTTCAGATTTATGCAAATCGTCATAGTGTAATGAGTCCGAAGTAGAGCACATTATTAGTACAAATGTTAACTGTGTATGGAATATATTAACGAAATAACTGGTTCATATGACGTTCAGTCATATAAATGGATATTGTTATGTCGCTCTGTTTACCCTGAATAATTTGCAGACATTTTTCTCTTAAGTATAATCGTAATGCGGCAATCTATGCTGACGATTGGACACGAAACGTTAAGCAAGACAAGATTCATGACTTACGTGCGACTAATAAAACTATCGAAACTGCCTGTTGTTGATTTTAAATTTTGCATCGCCATTTACTGCAGTTGGTGAAAATACGTTTTTCTGTTTCCTAGGCGGAAATGTCTGTTTGCTCCGTTTAGCAGTGTCCTTTTGAAGAAGCTATTGGACGCTCCGTTAGTCAAGAAATTTCATCACAACAAAATTTGTGGTGCACATTGTTTACTCTCTACTTTATAAAGAAAATACAAGATAAATTGAGATCAAGATAGCGTTATCAGTAATCCGTTACCTCACTAATGCACCTCTGAAATAATCTAATGAACAAACGGACAAAAATAAAAATTAAAAAAACAAAAATAAATAAAGAAATAAAATAAAAATGTGATATAGAAAGATTCTGAGTGCAGTATAGATCTGTTTTCAATTTTAACATTTAATAAAAGACCTAATATTTTCGTTAAGCCCGTATAACCTTTCCTTCGGCACTAAATGCAATATTTTTTATAAATCACTCTTAACTTTAAACAGGATACATATACACATTTTTTAAGTCTCTACGCTCCTTAAACACAAAATCATACGTATGCGACGAAATATTCTGTTGGTGGCGAATAAAGCATTTTGTAATTAAACCAACTCTAGTAGAATAATTAGTTCCGATACACGCCCCTGCCCGTAAGCGGTCTACACCCTCCCTGCCTCACTCCAGTATACGCGTGTACGCTAATGTGCGGTCGGACAGACACGCTATAGAACGGTTTGGTCGTTCCTGTTATTCGTATTAAGCCGTCATCAGGATACAGTTTTAATTAATGGCATTATATTTCGACAGTACCACTAAGCACAGTTTCGAACCAATTATATTTTCATAGCGACCTGGAGGGACGATTTCGGTGCTCTAGGGAATAATATTATTAATCAGTAACTAGGTCATATTATGCGTGTTCTTATGAAGTACCAACATTTCGTTTCAACTGCGTACAACTTGCCGTTAACGTCCTCTCTTAAGACATAATAAATCAAATAAAACTTTGAAGATGATTCTCTTCTGGGGCGTTGCGCCGTGTAGTTTGGTTGAACTTTGCCCCAGTATATTGACTAAAGTTTCTAACAGTTTCTCTAGACAAATGTAGGGCTAGAACCTCAAAATAGGCCACGATCGTATCCTTCCATACCTTGTGATTCTACAGTGTACCTCATGTCTCCCAGCGACTGGGTATACTGGGTTGTAGTCTGATGGAAGTTTACTAACGTTTCAGAAATCGTTTCTGCCTCCATCATCAGGGCAAACGTTGGTGAACTTCTACCAGACTACACGGCGCTTCAACCCAGAAGACAGCCATCTTCAGACTCACCGCCGTGACAGCTACTTAACATGATAAAACAATTTATTCCTGTGCAGTCTACATGCACATATTTTAGTACATAATTCAGTTTAACGTGCGATATCCAACAGTGTTCCAGTGTATCAACACGTGGGTAAGAATGTTTAGAAACACTGGAATAGCAGGTTTAAGAGCGCTGATAAAAGAGATTTTCTAAAATTTGCGACTGACATTTGCACAGAAGAAGAAATGTGTGCTGAATGTTTGTGGCTAGTATAGAGCTGTTAAAGTTTGCATTCAGTGGACGAGGATTGCTGGAAAATAGGAAACATGCGTGGAAAACGAACCAATTAAACAGGAGCCATTATTAGTTTGGCAGTTGAGTTGAGCGTCGAAAAACACGTGAACAGACTGGGAGTTCGCAGAAGTTGTGTGGTTTTGACTGTGCCAGAAACACTGTGAGTGCTACATTGGGTTGAACAAAGCAGCAAGAACGTCTTAATAACTTTATTTTGTCGTTGGTGGCAGCCCAGATATTTCCTGTTTAAGCAATACTCCTTTTGGTGGTAAAATGTCATGTAGAGTGACTGTTATGGACATCAGCTTGAAACCGCACGTCACTGTTAAGGGTTTGTTAGGTGTGTTTCAGTAACAATCGTGTGTGGTAAATTTAGAAATCGTTTCATCACGTGATTTGTGTGAAATTAGTAATTAGTCCAATGCTTGGCATTTCACAACAGATGTGAGTGACCAACTAAAATTAAGATAGGCAACTTTATATAAGTTACAAATAACCAGTGATAGTTGGCTCAATTTTATACAAAACTTGTGTAGTTTTTTTTAAATCTCGTTAGTAGGCTTAACCACTGAAGTTTGGTATTTTTCATCAATTCGTGGTAATACTAATAACAGCTCATGTTCTAAATAAATTCCGAGTCCTTAAGAAACCCTTACGATTAATATAACTGTATTTACATCAAAAATAAACATAGTCTGAAGATTACACTATTAAATGTGGAAACGTGGTGTTGTTAAAATAGACATCACAATTCACCATATGCAAACGCCTAAGTGAATCGATGATTACAAAAATAGTATGTCATTTTTAAAAAAATCGATATATTTGCTGAAATTCATTCTATGACGATAGTTGACACGTTCTGTGCAGAAGTCATGCAAATTTCGTTTGTTTCTGTTCGGGTTTACGGACTGACAACAGAACAGAACAAAACAAGTCATTGACTCATGCTATTTCTGCTTTCGGTTTAAGCTGGCAGACTGGCGTATGTTGCTTTGGCAGAAAATAAAATATTTATAATCTTGGATTTAATCTTGCAACTGAACACATAGGTTAAAGGATGAATAATCTAAAAAGAATTGGACTTAAAATTTTGTGCAGTTAATGCAACGCTGATTACTTCATTCATGACGCACGGCTGTCAAATTTTCTAGAATGCAGCGGGGCACCACGGAGCCGTTCGTCACTAAGCCACTGTCACGTGATGAGAATCTAGCTAGGTGTACAATCTGGCTGAAATAAATTGAAATGTCAAAGCCAGATGTTGATGTTGTGACTTTTACCTATCAGCGTTTTCATATTCCTAGCAAAATGTCGTATAAAGTTCTACAGTATCACAGCGTTTGATGTTGGAAGTACCTTACTTCCCTAGCTGACTGACTAATGATGCCGCAATGGATGCCCAACAGAGCTCCGAAAAATAAAATTTGTCCATTGTTTAAATATAAAATATACTGAATAGATGCTCTATATAACGCTATAATATTAATATTTTAGAACTAACAGGTTGTAAGTTACTTGTATTTTGGAAGTCTAATTTAAGAAAATTTTATAGTGCTTTAGCGTAAAATAAAGAGATTCATTTTTGGATGCGTCATAAATTTATTTGATTTGTCAAACATCCAATCTTTAATTTATTTTTGTTTGTTGATTTAAGTTTGATTCAACTCGTTATAGTCTTAAAGGCAGTATTATGAAAAGATTTACTTTAAAAAGTCATCGTACAAATGAGGGCAAAAGTGTGTAGTCAACCATTTATAATGTTCTTATAGTGTACTCAACGAAAATTAGTGCACGGTAAAAAGGAAACCTCTGAAACTCAAGGTTTTTTAAACCATCGGTTGGAAATCTTCCACTACCGCGGTCCGAATGGGCTGTCCAGGTCACTGTCCAGAGCTGCAGAGATGCAGTTAACAGTGTAGTAGACAGCAGGTGATAACTGCATTTGTGTAACTTAAAGAACACAGCTTCTATTAATATTGAAACGAATATTAGTTGTGTTTACATATAATGAGTTAATTGTAAAGCCGTTTCTTTGTTCTCTGTGAAACAGTTTTGATTTCAATTTATTGTTAATTTGATAAAACAAGTTTTTAATACCACAATAATTTTAATGTCATTTTTTTAAGTTTCGTGTGATTTGAATAATGAAACAACGTAGCTTTGAGCAATAACGCGAATTTGTTTGTTTTTATTCTCGTGTTGGCTGATTCTCAAGTCACGTGACGTCCCACATAAAAAAGGTTGCGAGGGCCACATGTGGCCTTCTGGGGTCTCATGTTTCTGACCCCTGCTCCATATAAAAGATCAGTCATATACTCTACTAATCTCCATGCACGTGAAAGCACAGTTCTCCTGCCAAGGACTCGGAGCCTTAGTTTGTGAAGTCCCACTGCACACAGCAGCCAGCAAAGGAAGTTCAGACGATTTTGATGAGCGCGCAGCTGAAATACAGGCAAAAGGTTTAATGGAAAACACAGCCATATACGCATGTAAGTGAAACTTGGTAAGCGATTCAATCGAAAATCGTTCCATGTGCTATAAAGTGTTGATGAAGTATAAAGAAACATTTTTAACTTTGAAATTTTACAGTTGAAATTGCCAGTAAGGAGATGAAGACTCGTGGAATAGGTCTGAACGGATTGATCTGGCACAGAACAGAACCTGTTGGAGGGCTGCTTTGAATACTGTAATGAAGTTTCGTAGTTCCATAAATGGCAGGTTGACCTATCATCTGGACTAGCTGAGTGACTATTAGATTTCTAAGAAAGATTATACTCTATGGGCTTATCTATACTACTATCAATATCATCATGTGTTATTTACAGTTTTATTGTTCTAGAAACATACTCTGGTGGTTTAGATTCCGTCAATTATCTGTTTCTATAGAATACTTAAAATTTCCGTTCAGAAAAGCTTGTAGACATTTAAACAGCGTGACTGAAGTAACTAATTCTGTGGAGCAAAATCTATCTTGAGAAACTGACAGTAAGCTCAGGTAGCAAAGAAATTCCCTGCCACTTATGGGACCTGAAGGTTAATTTGCCGTGCAAGCAGCTCCCGCCAGTAATCCCAGAAGTTAGCCGCGCGGTAAAAGGGGGTTGCAGTCTTTTCGTTGATTTTGAAGCACGCCATTTTGTGACGGCTGCTGTATTTTTTACATTAAAGACGGGGATTTCTTGACCAGCTGAGCGACCATTTGCTTTTCATTAACTTTGGTCCATGGAGTTAGTGCATCTGGGGTTTAGTTACGTATTTTCGCAACTTTGTGACAGCTGTCAGCAAAACGACAGCCGCTGATGTCATTGTCATCGTTTCCAGCAGCTGCTTTGTGTTGGCGGTGTTGAACACGCGTACACCCTGTCGTGTGTCACCCCTTGCTGTTTGTTTGAAGTGACTCCCCCACGCGGAAAGCGCAATGTTCCGTAACCCACTGATGCACTGCTGTTCTTAGCTCCTTGTTATAACCGTGGAGTATCTGCAGTTTTATCGACGTCAGTGCCGATGATGGAACACCAGATTAACCTCTGTTCATGTTACCTCTAGCAGCAATCTTACTGCTTTCTGTTTTCATAAAGGGGTTAATGTATAAACATTTGCTTTATTAATCAGTACAATATTAACTACGCTGCCTAAACGTATAAGTCTCTATGTGGTATATGATTTTTGATAAATAATTACGTCATTTACGGACATGCTGAGACAATATTTAAAACAAAATAACTCAACAAGTATAATTAACACCAAAATATGTGTTATTCATCATTATTTTTAACTCTCTTGAGTCAGCTGTAAAATGTATTTCGTTTCTCGGCCTCTTTTTGTCAGTCTCTGGTCACAGTAGAATTCTTGGAACCATGAAATGAGATTCATCTTTAATGAATGTTATATGTTATTTCTGACAGCTTCAAATTCGCTGAAACCGGAAACAAAATCTCGTCGTTATAAAACAATTCTAAGAAACTGTTATATCCTTGCATAAAATTTACTGTTGCGACTTCATAGAACACTATTCATCTACGTATGTTAATAATAATTTATAATGACATAATAAATCATTTGAAAATGTTTACAAATAAATTGTACGTTTCTGGAAGCTACAATATCAATTAGGAAAGAGGTTAATAATGAAATCAGGAGAAGAGTTATTCCAGGAACTAGTTAATGTTGAGTTTACTTTCCGAAAGTTTTACGACCAGAATATAGAAAACAACAATTCTATGTCAGCAGTTTATTCTTGGTGCGAAACTTTGTTTACAACACAGGAAGGTTTTTTGACCTAAGAAGAATTAAGCAAGCTAAGAAAGGCACTTAAGACATATAACTAGGAATTATTATTGTTACGACAGCGAATTCTTGGCGTCTGCAATATATTAGGAATGTTTAGAAGAGTAATAGATATAGAATTTGGATGGGAAAACCACTCGAAACAGGTGATAGGTGGTGGAGAATAAATGTAACTTGGATAACAGGGAGATAAGTTGTTTGGTTGCGAGATGAAACTGACTAATAATCATGCAATCCTCGAATGCTGTAACGTCCGACCGCGTTTTGGCTTCGCCTCTGTCCTCATGAAATAACTTCAATGTGTAAGAATACATTTTAATGGAATTTATATTTACTGCCATTGTTTTCTCCATAAGTAATTTCGGGATAAACTGAGCAACACAGACTTATGTAAAGTCTATCGAATATGGCTTCACTTCATAAGGTACGAGGTTTTCACGGCGGTAAAGTTTTTGATGTTGATCGTAAAGGTTGTAACGCCGTTTTGACTTCTAGGTAGACGCCGGTATTTCGGTGAAGCATATTGCCTCCATCTTCAGCCCTGAATATAGAGGCAGTACTGATCTCTGAAACGTCGGTCCTTACCTACTAGTCGACACGGATAAACATCGATGTCTTGACTATAATATAATTCTAAGGGTTTGTAGCAGTGGTCTTGAATCGTCATTGTGATCAAATTTTTATTTATTTTACTGATAAGGGGGATTATTATGCAAGCAAAATTACTGTCTGAAGAATTTTACGTTATTGTTCATAATCAATTTGTGAAAATCTTTTTTGCTTCTGGTTTATATTATTTTCTGCGTACAGTGTGAAAAAGTGTTGTTTTCTAAGCGAGAGTCTGCTTTTTAAATGAACACCTTTTATAACGTTATACATAACAGTAGTGAGATAATATTTTAACCAAAACTTGAGATACAAACATCTGTTTGTGTCTACTACAATTTGAAGCTGATAATCGTTTTAGTTATTTACATTTTTAAAGTAGGATGTTGATTCCATGCATGTGCATTGGAAGCAGAAACAACTTGTTTCCTTTGTACGCCGTAGACAAAAGAGTAGGAACGTGTAGATTTGTGCTGCAAAACAGCAGATACGGATAGACTATGCATGTTACGTTCAGTTGTTCGCTAAGCTGCGTACAAAATTATTGGTCTTTACATAAGACTCGCCATTATGTAATCGCTAACGTTTGAATTGACGTCATGAAGCTTGAAACAAAGGGCAGAATTGAAAGAAGAGTCCGGAAATCAATAGTAATACAGTCTTAATTTACAGGCATATTCAGAAAATGACGAAAAAACTTTACAATGAAAAACCTGAATCTCCGGGACCCCCAGAATACGAAGCAGGGATGGTAACCACTCGGCTACGACGTTCGTTATCATAGATGCAAGTCCCTGGCAGGGACATGTTTTAAAAAGTGTGATAACGGTAATATTTGTTAGACGTATAAAGGTGTTCGGGATATTTTAGCTAGGAAGTTGGCACAGCCCATGTCAAGATGAGCGCTGAAACGCTGAGGATTACAGAGTCGAGTCTGAATAAAATCTGTCACGTGCCTCGTCGTGATGAACTGCAGACAAGTGGTAAAATTATATATGACACGTGAAGTACAACTCAGCTTAAGTTATAAGAGACAGGCTGCGTCACTTAATTAAGCATGAATGAAATGTAACTTAGCTAATGCATTTCTCCGTTATGCACCGAGTTTATGAATTTAGGATAATAGGGCTATATGACATTTTGAAGATCAGAACATGCGCAGTAGCTGTTTGTAAGTTCTCGTTGTGTTCCAGTTACAGGGGTCACAAGAATGAATTACATTAGAATTTCTTAAGCGTTCTTTAATCAAAATCTAGGGCGATTACGTCACCAGGGCAAAAAATAGAATAACAAAGCGTCAAGGACACCTACAATTATTAGATATCCCTGGTACCTTTTGTCTTCTTTATATTGTAGATTCGGATTTTAGTGAATATTTCCATGTCGTCTAGACATTTCTTCGGAAAGTTTGTTATTTGCCGAAAGATTTCAGTAGAATTTCCGATCACAAAATGTCATCACAATAGCTCTGATGACACGCAGACAGAATTATGGATACGACCTTATTCAAATACAGTTTTCTGAGCTCACAGCTGAACGTATGTGTTTCACATGTCGAGAAGGGAGTCACCAGTCACGATTATTAATATTTATTAATAATATTCCCATTAGTGAAATATGCATTTATTTTCCGGACCCTGGTCGTCTGTAAGGTTATTTCTGTAGCTTTGAATAGTTAATCCACAGTAAGGCTTCGTAAATAACATTTCCCGACTTTTATATCCCTTCCTACGCATGCTTTACATTGTGAAAGAAACATGTGATATTTTGCTGATGTATTTTTACGATGATCATATTCAGTGTAGGTTAACGACGAATGTAAATTTTTAAACGTGAGATGCAGTGTACACATAGTTCAGTATTACAGAATGAAAGAATATGGTTAACCCTTTGAGGCCTAATCTTGCCAAAATAATATTTATGAATGCAGTCTGTACCGCAAAGAAATCACTTCTCCATTACAAGGACCGACTGATTAACGCTGTTCAAAGAAACAATTGCTGTTTACAATGATAATGATACGAAGCATATGACTACAGGCTTTAAGAGTTTAGAAGTTCAGGACCTAAAACCTTAAGTCACGGGGGGGGGGGGAAAACACAAAAAAAAACACACAGAATATACAGTGGAAATTAATTTGGAATTAATTTCTGGACAACGTTTCATTGTAATTAAAGACGGTTATGGAGATATCTTTCATAACTGACAAAGCATTTCTGTGTGCAAATTAAGCCAAAACAAGAATTATTTATTTTTATATAACGTATATTAAAGTAATAAGAATGGAAGCAAACTTATTTGTAGCATACTTAATGAAAGTCTTTGATCTAGTATTAGTATTATTGAGTATCTGAAATTATGCTAAACTGTGAATGATAACATAAATTTGATTTTAAATACTTTTGATTTAATCTGCTTTTAGCGTGATAAAGCACCTATACAGATATTAAAATTAGGTACATGAATTAACTAACCAGTGAAGTAAAACTTTATGGTCCACCGAGGTCATCCATTTTATGACTCTGTTAAGTAGAACTCAGTGATTGATTGTAGTTTCTTCACGCCTGTTGTTAAATGGTCTTTATATATTAAAAGTGTTTATCTGTTGTTTACAAGAAAAGTAACTTTTACCTCACAACACTTTTTAATTATGAGTCTACAGTTTTAATCAGGTTTCTTGTAGACAAAATTATATAAATATTTCTTCATTAGAAATAGATATGTTCATATATTTTACACAAAAATTGTCAAAAATAGTGTCAATTTAAGCTGGATATATAATGAATATTCGTATATAATTTTAGTGTGTATAAAAATTTAACACGAGTGTAATTCTAAAAAAATAATGTTTACGATTTAAAGCTAAATTTCAGGGCAATTTCGGAAAGTAACAAACGCCATGTCTTGTGTCTCTGCTCCCCTTCTGTTTCTCTTCACAAACGCCTGAATTAATTGCGTAGGAAGACCACGCCACAGGTTATTAAGCCAGAATCAATTCAAACTCTTTTATTTCAAAACGTGCCGTAAAGGGTACTTGACATCCGTTTGACAATGAAATTCGACCGCCGTTCTGCT
>NW_019060047.1:570379-587172 GCF_000696155.1 Zootermopsis nevadensis
TGCCAGGAAACTTCATGGTCTGGGCTTGCGCACAGATTGTGTTACATCGACAACTTTAAACTGTTTGCTTGTTAAGTAATTAACTCACTCGTATCAATCATTATTGTTGACCAAAATTTGGCACTGGTGTAAATGACAACTGATGACTTCGTTCATTCACTTAACAATATGTAGGCCGTGAAAGGTTACTACATAAAGCAGACACGTATAGGCCTAGGTTATAGTTGTTTCTGGGTTCTTTCATCGAATGTAAAGGCTATCAGAAAATGAAAGAGACCACTGACCCTAATCTAGTGTCGAAGTTAAAAATGCCCTGAAGATGCTAAGAATAGCCTCATCAATGCCATTTCAGTCAAGAGTACTTTCTTACAGGATTGAGATTAAAACTCTGTAGACTGCTTTATGTTAAATACGTTGATAGTTGAGCAATTATAAATTCTTATTCCTGGCTCTACTACAAGTCTCGCTGGCATCAACAATAATAATGTTTCATTACCGATATGTTGGACCGCCTAGAAATTAGATAATCAGCGATACACAAGTAGCGGAGAAGTTGCCGCATATGAACGGCGCTCCATCATACGAAATTCGACCCCAGTATCTTGGAATGAACGTTTGCGCCTGTGTTTAATTTTGAAAATAATGCGAAAGTTTAAAAATGCAGTGTTCAGCTGTTATAACTTTCTTAACGCTTTCTCAAAGACATTGACCTCAAATCCTGCAGAGGTTTGTTATAGGACATTCGAAAATAATGGGTGGCGAATCCTGTTTTGGAAGTCAGGTCATGAGGAAATGCATTATTATTAAATCCTGCCAACAATATTAAGGGCTAGCGGGCAAGACCGCAGCGGTAAAACTACCGCAAGCGCAAATTCTTATTTGCCTGTGCACACGGACGGCGGAATAAACGCATTGTCTGCGTTTTCTTTTCACTTGGGAGCTGGTTTTAGTGGAGACAGTTGGCGTGTGCTCTAGATTGACAGGTCGAGGAATGGATTTTGTTGAGACTGTCGCTGTGTGAACATTTTTGCTAAGAAAAAGGGCAAAGCGTAGAAATAAATTTTGGTTCCCTCTTCTTGTAAGTCAAAGATTGCTGAATGCCCAAATTCACAAGATATATGAAGACCTGTGTAGGTATTTAAATACATTATTTGGATTACCGCTGACTCCAATGTTAAGTACCAAGTTGCTTCAAGTGAGATTCTTGTTGGTTCGAGTGACACTAGAACATGGTTTTATTCGAATTCTTCCGTTATCGTTCCAACACTGCACCGTACTGTCCGTCATCACATTCATGATGTGAGCTTTAGCCCACACAAAGCAACAAATTATGATGCCCTCGAATCTAAGGTAATGGCTTCATCTCGGACTAGACACTTAGCTGATTTCTGAGTGAAGGCAGTTTAGTTTCGTGAGATCTGACATTCTAACTGCCGTGAAGGTCATGTTGCTCTTCTGGGTTATGATATCGTGTGAACTCGTAGGTAGATATTAAAATTTGGGCGAAACATATTGTTTCCTTCTTCAGGGCTTATATAAATTTTGTGGGATACCGATTTAAGCGTTCCTTCAAACTACTTAAAGTTAATACATAACTTGTTGGTCGTGCCTGTCCGTCTACATTTTTAATTTTCGAAACTTGGATAAATAGTACTTGATGGATACAGTTTAGGGAAGTAATCGCTAATTGTTACGAGAATCGTAGCAAACCTATGCATTTTCTGGGTTGAAAAAATAAAGAGCTACTGAAAGTTAACGCAGGTGGTACACATAGCTACTGGGTTGCTTCAAACGGTTAATAAGAAATGTGATGAAAATGAGATCTTAACAGGATTATTATAAAACAAGAAGAATAGGACGCGATGGGAAAATGCAGAGAAATTTAGGTCGGTAAACTCCATGGGAATAAACTGCTTTAGATGCCTGGAATAGATTGAATAATTGTATTAAAGTGTATCTTAGAGGAACGTTGTGTTACGTTATGAACTGGAACCAACTGACAGTGTAATGGCGGGCGTCTGTGTAGACTGTGATGAAACATCTTGATAACACAGTTACCGCCACCAAATTGCTTGCTTCAAGGCTATGGAAGGGCTTTGACCCCTCTTCCGCGCGCCTCTATAGTATCAGTAAAACGGTGCTAGCCTTGATACGCTGTGAGTTTTGAGCTGTCGTCACTCGACTTGGTTTCGTTGTTCGCGTTACGTTATATGGTTTTACTGTGATCTTAAAGCTTCCAGTTTAGAGACGGATGCTTTTTATTAATAATATAATATTATAAGAAATGCCACCTGTATGAATTTAGAAACGGTATAATATGGATTGCCTGACAAATTATATTTTAGTGGTTCCAACGAATTATGCACATCATAACACGGATTGTAGGTGGAAGGAACCAAGTTATAAAACACATTCAGTACGATGTTGGAAGTCAGTAAAATCAGTACATGAGCAGAAATATTATCGATAACAATAAGTTAGTGTGTAGCGGACGTGAGAAGAAAGAGAGGGAGAAGGAAAGAGAGAGAAAGAGAGCGAATAAGATAAATGACAGCTGGAGCAGAATTAGATAAATGTTTCTGAATATAGTTCTCTTCGTGAAACATCTTAATCTTAAATGCCAAAAAAGGACGAAGAGAGGCAACAGATGAAGAATTAAATTCAAATTGAACTGTACTGCATGAATAGGGGCAGTGACCCCGGGAATACTTTGAAAGGGGCAGCTTACATGAAATGGAGTAGGTGGGACAGTGTATTCAAGGCGGAGTTTCTGATTCGAATGTTAAGTGGGACACCTAATTCACATATTTAGATGTTCGTGGTATTATTCAGTCTAGAGGCATACAGCGCTGAGCGCGGCCATATTGAAACTTCAGGCACGAAGTAACGAACCCGGTGCTGTGAAAGCTTATGCAGAATACAGTAACAAAACTTGTATAAATTTACATCAGAAGACACTGTAGTAAGTAATAATATGAGTGAAACGAACCGTACGAAATAAATGTTAATGAAAGTACATCAAAGAGAACCGCGAATAAAAAACAAGATAAAATTTATGAAATAACTAAGGACAAGTAACATTGAAAGATAAGAGTCTCATGAAGTAACTAACGACAAGTAACATTGAAAGATAAGAGTCTGATTGCAGTTTTGTCCAACAAAAGCACAAAACGTACAAATTAAAACATAGTAGCAGTAACACAGTACGACAGTTTCAGATTTTGAGTAAGAACAAATGTTTTAAAAAGGTTTAATTGTGCAATTTTAAGAATTATTATGTTGATTTCACCTCTGAAGACGTAGATTAATACATAGAACACTCTAGTTACTTGAATATAATTGAAAATTTGAATAAACGTCATTTAATTATGACTAAAATATAAACTTGTGTTTGGTTCCCTCAAATGTAAAATGACCATATCTCTGAATTCCTTACCTACGTATTTACTTACTTATTCATGATTCTGTGTATTCCGTCGAAACTCATTGTCATTACGAGGTTAAATGGGGCAAATCAAGATAGAGATTACGACAAGAATTTAATGAATATTTAATTAGTGAATTAGATAGTGTTGTAGGGTGGTAAGAATGTAGAACGTCAGCACGTATTGATCACGTCTTCTGCTAGACTGAATAGTCGCTGGGACGATATGAAAACTGGACGCAAACGAATGGCTAATAGAAGACAAAGGAGTTCCCCGACCCCAGTTAATCCCACACAAATACGTGCTGTATCACGATACGCCATGCTCTTGTTCACAGATCTGATATGAATAACAGCAGATGTCCATGTGACGTAGTAATATGGGAACTGTAATAAACTTTATGTCTATAGGCCTCTTATTTTGTGGGAACGTTTGCACATCGGCAAAGTAGGTTTTGTTAAATACTGTGATACGATCACTAGAGCTCACTCACATACGTAGAGGAATATGTTTAATTGAAGGTGTCTGTTCGCGTTATCAAACACTTGCACATGGAAACGTTCGCATATAGTTGAAGTCATTTGCTCACTGTTCCAATCTAACAGACACGTTTGTGCTTCACGAGTAATTCAACTGGATGAAATTCGAAACAGAAGCATGTCCAGTAAGAACCACGTTTCAGTAGTGAAACTTTTTATGAATTTGTAAATTACTTACAACTGTAAATATAAGCCCATATAAAATCGATCTACTATACGGTTTGAATAAAAAGTTCTTTGGATATTTTCCATCGTCTAATAAAATAATAAAATTGAGCGACGTTTCGGAGATGAGGCTCTATCTCCGTCTTCAGGTACCTACTCTGTTCGGCCCAATAGATAAGAGCTAATCCCTATCTCCGGAGGCAGTATGACCTCTGAAACGTTGGTAAACATCCACCAGACTACGCAGCGCAACAGACAGAAATCTTCATACTCACCGCTGTGAAAACCTCAAATCTTACAAAACCACGGTTGTGTCAGCGAAGAGAGCTGATGACCCGTTGAAATTCGAAACGAGTAGCCCGGACTATCGCTGCACTTATCTGCTTGATTACGTGTGATTTGTTGGCTTGAAACGATAAAATAAAATGTCCGCTACAGTTAACGATAAAATGTAATTGTAAAACAGTTAAAATATTTACACTGAACTAAACTGTATGTTTCGCTTTAATTTCAGGAATTTAGCAATGCCATTCTACTGAAAATGAATGTTGATTACTCGATAATTACAGAAAACAGACGCGTTAAGCGACAGTTACTGGTTTAAGGCGGGTTCACAGAAAACATTTTCATGTACAGTATCTTGGCCACAAAAACTTTACATAGATTATAATTATATGTTCTCATTTGTTCTCTAGCACCACTTTTCATTGGTTCGTTAAAATGCTTGTAAGAAGGCATTGCTCTTCTCTCCTCAGTGGTTTAGTGTTCAAGACTTCTGTTAACATTATTATGGAGAGGGCTGAAAGATATAAACAATGAACTTTAAGTTACACTTTCAGGTTCTAATGTAAAGTAATCGCAAATGATTAGACTTTATCCTTCGGAGCCAAACATAATCTAAATAATATTTAATAATTCAGTAAAAATCTCAAAGAAAATACACTTCACCATTTCAGAGATTAATTGGTAAATAGTGTTTAAGGACATAATCCCTATTTACACCAAAAATCATATAATCCAATAAGTACGAAATTCAGAGTTATTGATCGATGAGGCAGGTAGCTCATCTAGTTACCACTGGGCCTTAAAGTGTTTCGTTTTGGAATGAATGAGAGTAAAAAATGTCAATGTACAATTTAAAGAAATCAATGCACTTTAATATATGAAACATTCTTTACTGAGTGAATATTTTTTCTGGTCGGTAATACTGTAGGCTACATTGCCGACATTTCGAAGACCTTTGTTGTCTTTTCGAAGGAGAGACTACCGGTGATTCTTAGCTGTGTTTATTATTGGCCTACAAGTCCATAGGTCGGAGGGAAGAAATCGCCCCTGAAAGTATTGTGTACGTTTGGTTGGGAAATCAGTGAGTGTATTTTGCAGTAAAGTCTGTCGTACTTCCTGGCCGAATATATGTGAAATTCTTTTCTCCAAGATAAATCTGAACATGATTGTCTTCAGGGTTTTTGCGTCAGGCAACAAGCCGCAACAACCCAGAAGACGCGAGAACCTCAAATCTCACTGTAACTTGCCTTTAATAAGGAGGAAATATTTTGAGGGCATGCAAAGAAAAAACAAGTCACTGCTCATGTGGCGTAGTAAAAGATAGAACGCTGTGTTCAGTTCAAAGTTTCGGGCGCTGGCTGTGTGGACAGACCACGCCTGTTGGTGCGCGTGATTCCGGCACTCGGAAATCAAGTTGAGGAGCGTCGGCTCGGTTGATGCCAGTCTTGCGTCGCCCG
This sequence comes from Zootermopsis nevadensis, assembly GCF_000696155.1. Next base: position 576,251 of record NW_019060047.1, read on the forward strand.
CAGTTGAAGATAGACGTCTCGGCGTCCGCCATCGTCGTCCTCACTCCGAACTGTTCACAGAGGGAGGGGCGTCGCTCGCTCGCTCCCACAAACACACTGCTGATCCAGAGGTACTGCTCATCATTTTCAATTGTTCTAACGCAGAATTTTAAAAAAAATGTGTGCCTTACAGTCCCTGATGAACAATATAATTGTGTTGCATGTCGCGTGTTTGCATTATTCTTGAAACGAAATGTAGATTTCACAGAATCACATTCTTCGTTTTATTTATCTGATTAAATGAAATATCTTATGGCATTTACACTCAGCCAATAATTGCATTGTTATTTACAGTCACAGTAAGCTGTTTGTTATTATTTATATATTAAGAGCCACAAAATACTAGTTAATTCTTCTGTTTTGATTAGATCCATATTAAAACTATACATTAAAGGAAATAAGTTAGGGTTAAATTATATTTAAACTTAATTTATCTGTGCTTACAATTAATTGAGTCAATCATTCTATCCATCAGGGGCGAAAGTAATAGGGGTGGAGGCAGTACGAGGCACTAGGGTCTCATGGAGTGAAGCTCAATGAATTTATGCGTCCTAAATATAAAATTATGTTTTTATATTTTAGCTTTCTAACTTCTTACCTAACCTAACCTAACATAACATAACGGCTATAACCTAGCCAGGGCGTCCCTGGACCCTAGCATAGATATTACGATATTTCAAATATTTGTGTACTTTAAGTGCCCGAAAAGTAAAAATGTGATATAAAATACAAAAGTGGAACAGAAATATAGAAAAGAAGGCCCATTTAAGTGTCCGTGACCAGTGAATCTTTCTACACCGGGTACATTGGGAATTGATCTAAAGAAACGTTTTAAAAGTTGTGGAGTATGAAGATGGCTGTCTTCTGTGAAAACCAGAAAATCATACATGTCTTCTGGGTTGTTGCGCCGTGTAGTCTGTTAGAAGTTTACCGACGTTTCAGACTACATGACGCAACAATCTTCAGACTCACCGCCGCGAAAACCTCAAATCCTACATGTGGAGTATTTATTGTATCTATTACGGACTTAATAGATGCTCAAATCGTGGGACTGATTTCTTTCATTGCGCGATCGTAAATGGTTTCCTATACATAGGTTGTGCTTACAATCTATAAGTTGGTAGTACCAATATTAAACTAACCTATAGTGCCAACTGCTATGTTTATTCCCTGCTGATGCAGATATTCGCTAAGCTAATTTTTGTAATTATGGGCCTTTCTTTTGTTTGCCTATGAGTGACCTTGTGTGCTAAGTACAGGGAATAAGCGTGTTTAATTACCTAAACACGTGCTAAAGTAATTCTATCGGTTTGCTTTGAAAAATATCTGATAGATATATATTTTGTTAAGAATAACACTAATATAATCGAAAATCAAGTAGAGGATTATTATATTATGAGTTCAGAAAGTGCCATCCAAATATAATTTATCTGCAGAAGTAGGAGATTACGTTTTCTTGTTAAATTGTACAAAAATGATAGCGTTGGTATTATTGTCCTCCCTTACAGGCCACTATAACAACAGAGCAGTGTATGAGCGTTGTGACGCTAGGGGAACACTGAAATAAAAGTGTTTGGAGTGAGAAAATGACACGTATTTTGTCGTTGATGTCTTGTGCTGTGTTTATCTGCATGTTTAATATCGAGTGTGTTTTGGCTACTGGCAGTTTCGTGGGCTGCCCCAGTGTTGTTGCCAACATTACGAATTCTTAGACTAGTCCTGATTCAAGATAATACATTTCGAGGCAGTATTAGGCAGTAGTTTTCAGGCTCTTGGTCGCAGTGGTGACGAGTGATTTTAAAGCACATCGAAGTATATTAATTTCTCTATAATCCCTGAACTGAGATAAGTATACTTCTCTTAAGTAGGTCTATATAAGTTGGCACCATTAATGTTAAACTTAAGGCTTAGCCATAATTGTAGATAAATATGATTTTGAATAATTTTTCGATCATTTACTGAGCTGTAGACAATGTTTCAGATCGGATAATGAAATTTTTTTATTTTTTTAACTTTAATATGTGAACACCTTGCCGAGTGCTTTTAAGAATTCGTAACTTTGGTAACTTTATTTCCAACAAATCCGGTAACAATTCCAAGTAATGAACGAACGTTTTCAAATCATAAGTTCTTAAAAAACTGATTAAAAAGGAACTGGACCTAGAAAGATCTATGAGAAGGAATTGTAAAAACGTTTGCTGAAATTAAAGAGAGAAAAGTTGAATTCTAATGAATATATATATATATATATATATATATATCTGTCTGTTTAAATAATATACTTTAATCAGTGTGCATTAACGGCAACATTAATTGCTTTTTTATTACGTCTTGATCGATTTTATAACTATTTGTTAGGGACTCACTGGAGAATTTTGCCTCAGAATCTACGACTGTCTGGTTTCGCCACTGCTACTACTGGATAATGGTGAATAATCATTTGGTACGGATGTGGAAGGAAGCGGTCGTGGCCTAAGTTAAGGTATTTGCTTGAAAGATTGAAGAAAAGCCACGGTTAACCTCAGTCTCCGAGCCGAGATTTTAACCCGGTACCTCCCAAATATGAAACAGAGGTGTTACTCAATTACGGCATTGTGTTAAGATTCCTAATGTTGCGTAATACTTATGGCAGAAAATTGTTAATAGGTCAGAATTTTATTTTGCAGTGTCTGTGATCTGTTGTAATCCGGCTTACGGATGAATATCATTCGAGCGAAAATATGATTATGTAGCATACACGGCACTTCTCTTGCACAATGGAAAGCAGAAAAGCAGATTACAGTGAAGCTCAAATGGAAGTAAATTGAAAACGATGCTGTGTATTTAAGGCGGTGAATATGTGGAATTTTGTTGAACCAGCGTCCTTTGTGCTTCAGCCATGAACTGGACAAAAATAGGGACTATTTAATATCATGTGTCTTTTGTCACGACAGACAACAAATTACAATATGTCAAATGATATGTGTGGAAAAATATCGAGTATAAAGAAAATAAACAAACCAAAATTGGAATACTATACGGTCCTGACATTTCCGGTTTTAGTATGTGGTTAGAAACATGGGTTATGGAGAAGGAAGGTGAAAGTAGAATAGTCACCGGAAATGAAATTCCTCTGGTCAGTGAAAGGATATATAAGGTATGACCCAATAAGATAAGAACTGCGTGTACTCAGTCCAAAGAACTAGATTTGTAAGAATGGAGCGTGAAAGGCTGAAATAAATAGATATTTTCCCTCTGAAGCCAAAGCTCGTCAAAGAAATATTTAAGGGTTTAATGCGTGCCTCAGAGAAAACACAATTTAATTTTATTCTCCATCTTCATGATATTTAAAGGCAGATAATAACTTGTGATATATTTTCGTTCTATTTGCTTTATTTGATTTTATCCCAGTCGAATTATGCCTATATTTGTAACTATTTAAATGACCGCCTATAAATCATAAGTATGGTTCCATGTATTTACAGCCAAAATAGCATATCAAGTGATTAGATTTGACGTTATAATATATTATCAGAAAACACCTGAAACCCAACTATGTAGCTTGTGCTATCTGTTATCTGTGATTTACGGTGCCAGATGAGTGTTATCTGTCATATAAGAATACAGGCTATGCTGACGGCTAGCTCAATAACTATTGCAAATGAATGCTTATTGTTAACGGATAGTTGATGCTTTATGCAGTCTTATTCGCTGCAGTATTTCGACATCAGCGGCTAGAATCACGCTTAAGCAATCTTTATTTCTAATATATATTTTTAATATTTAGCACATATAATTATTGTATGTGTATTTGTTTAACTCTTTTAATCCTAAAATCGTTTAGACAATTAAAGAATTCGGTCCGCACCGCAAAGGAAACACGGCTCCTAGCAATTACAAAGACTGACTTGTTAATGCTGTTTAAGTAAATAATGTCTGTTTACAGTGAGAATTGCATGAAGCTCACAAATACAAAATGAGGTGTTTCTCATTTTTGAAGCAGGTGGGTCGTATAGTTACCACTGGGCTTTAAAGGGTTGATGTAGCTGTGTGTTCCGAAGCGTGCAGCAATACACCGTTTGTTTGTTTGTGAAACGCTGCCTATTCGCAGTGCAAACATTGACATCTGTTCATTTATTCTGATATCTTTGTACACTTTAAGAGCGCTGCTGGGAGGTGGCATTGCCAACTTTTCAGTGTTTTATGTGTGCTGGTTTGAAGGGAGTACCAGTCCAACTAACGCTTGGAACAAAGCCATTGTTCATAAGCTGGCAGTCGCTCAGCGAGTGAAAACCACCCGTCTCTTGTTTATAAACGAGAAGGGATGAGCGAGGAGAACGAAGATCAGTCTGAAATGTGGATAATATTGCGAGCATTGATCGACTGTCATATTAAATGTGTCGCTACTGTCACTATGGGTGAAAGGATGGACTGTGACATGTACAGATATTGAACGCGATAATTTTCTGTGGTAAACTGAACTCTGATGACAAATTGTTAATTAACCTTTGTAGAACAGAGGGGTATTCATATTGAAAGTATTTTTTGAGTAACATGCTGAAAATTCCATCGGAGCATGCGCAGTTGTTGTTATGAATCAACAGGAAAACATTAAATTATTTGTTAATTCTGTTTGCCGCAGTATGCTACAATTTTATTTTGTTGAGCGTACAAGTCTTTTTTTACCGATCCTCTGAAAACATATTCGAATGTAGATAATTTGTTTGTATATACGTGGTGTTTCAATTCGACTGCATTTTGTGTGTCAAATTTTCAGATAAATAAATGTAACAAAAATTTCCTGTGCTTATTTCTATGCTGTTAAACGTACGGAGAAGTAGATGCAGTAGCTTCACGCGTTTTTAAATGGGTTAATTTTTTTAAACTTCCCAATTGTTTCTTGAAAGAATCATAAAAATATCTCTATTGTTTTGTTCGTTGTTCTGAAATAATATTCGCAGGTAGTTTTTGTACGTTTCGAAATGTTTGAATTTTCTAATCAAACAATGCAGAGCCCTGCTGTTTCCACTGACTTCAGGGAAATCTGTATCTCCTTTATGTGTACCTGCCCTATTTCAAGATGTCTCCCCCAGCGGAGGGAATCCTGGATTTCGTTTTGGTTCGTGTGTCGTATCACAGCACGTCCAAACATGAAGGAAGTATCATTTAGAATCAGATTGTCAAAACGAATTGCACGCTGACACATATTCGAAAAACACGAACTAAATACTTGTACAGTTCCCATAATTAATTTCGTTTGATACGTCACCTCATTTGAGATTCAAACTCAAAATGTTGTTACAGACTGGTCCAATATGATAAATGTAGATTTATGGAATTGAAATTGTTTCACTGTTAGTCATGGATGTAATTAAAACTCAGTTTCCGTTTACCTGGTTTCCTTGCAACTCCACGTGAGCTCGTAAGACTTACTGAAGAAACAGCAGTAAAAATTTACTGGGAGAGCAAATCCTTTCCGGGTCTTCTGCAGCACGACAGGCCAAGGCACTAAACTCGGTTAAACTGCAAACAATAAAACGAGGCTGTATAAATAACTGAACAGTCAGCCGAGACGTTCATTCTAAGCTTTGTTATAAAAATTAAGTTCTTTCTGCATTGTTTAGAAAATCTTCGGACAGTGGATATTTCTTTCTCATGTCCTTTCGTATGTATGTATCAATAATCATAATTAATACGAAAATGTGTTGAAACATCTGGGTGAGTATGCATTATTGATATTAACTGAAAGTTGGTAATGAAATTAATGTGCATCACATGAAGGCACCAAGAAACCTTACGCGCGGTGTTGTGGAAACTTCCACAAAGACCCGGAAATTGATGTATATATATATATATATATATATATAAAAGGTGTGTTCATTGTGACGGTTCTGACTGTAGATATGTAAAATGCAATTTGCTGCCAGAGTTGGGGTTTAATGACAGAGTGTCTAGCAAACATTCTATTAATTTCTCTCTTTTTATAGTAATTTCTGGTTGGCACTGTTATTACATTTGCTACTGGCAGTAAATGACGATATTTTCAGAATCTAAGGCGAATGAAAATAAATAAACAGAACGATGCAAGACGTGGAACTAATATAAATTTTTGGGATCGGGAAACGGGGATAAGCCTATTTGAAAGACACTCAGCAAACAGTAAACATACGAATATTAGTTACTTCTAAAGGTTATAAGAGGATCAAATAAATTTAAGCAGGATTAGCATCCTATAGCTAACTTGGTAACAATGTGGTGATCTGCTTAAAGATTCCTGCATGAAGTTAAATAGGCGAAGAATTATTTCTGGCAGGTATGCATTCTACCGATGTGTAAAGTTAACGACGTACGGAAACTGAGATACGTGCAGCTGAGTCTAGTTCCTTTTCTTCTTCTTCTTCTTCTTTTTTTGAAGATCTCGGTCTTGCGGGTTGTTGCGCCGTGTAGTTTACCAGACTGCACTGCGCAATAATCCAGAAGACAGCCATTTTGATACTCGCCGCTTTGAGAACTTGAAATATTGCATAATGTAGCCTAGTTTCTGTTCCAGACTTCTAGTATTACAAGCTTTGTGGTAATAGCGTCTTATTTTGGTAACGTAAAGTTGTAAATTGTCATGTAATTAATCATAGATCGAGTCATAGGCTTGTATTTTATTGCATGGAATTGTAACTATATTACACATTATAAATTACTTTTTTAATAACTTAAATGATAAATACACGTTTTATATACGTTTAATTTGTTGGACATTCAAACTTTCACACTGTTGCCATGTTATGTAACTATTGACTTCGGACTGTACACGTAATGCCACCACACAAGTTCATGCTTCCGCCATGTTGATACTATCGTGTGTAAAAAAATTAAAAGTAACCTCTGAAGTTGGGATGGCCTCTAGTGACACAACATTTTCCCCAAATATCTTGAAAAGTTAAAAAGAGGAACCACATTGCAGTGTGCTGATCTCATAAGCATGGTATCTTTATTTCTAACAAAGACAGTAGAATGAAAACACAACAGTCTGAAAGAAAATTTAATACAATTGTCCTGTGATAATATTAAAAAGTTTTACGAAGATAACATTGAATAATATATAGCAACTTCGGGTCGAGGGATTCAGTTTATAAATTAGCGGCGTGGTAACGTATTAACAGTGGATCCACTTGAAGCTGTGAGCTCGTGTAATCGATCTGGCACTGGCCAATAGATAAAGCTTGCCTTAGCGGTTGCGCTGCGAACTTGTTTTAGGGATACACAAAACTGTGATGTTCTGAGTGCGCGCTATCAATATGTTCCAGAAGCTGATTGTTGAGTTAACTAGGAGCATTGGTCAGTTAAATTAACTGAACCTATAGCTCGAGCTATTACAACCGTTCCATATTTGCCTGGTTGAATAATACAAGATATAAATATGCAATTTATAGAAATTGTTGTCTTGTTAGCTAATTACCTATTGTGCGAGACAGCCATTATTTTAGTTCAATAGTGGCATTCAGGTATGCCTCGCTTTTGCCATGAAATTCTTCGTTAGTGCATTGTACGTGATATCCTGACAATCGATAATGAGGTTTGTTTACTAATGTGCATTAGTCACTAAGTCTCAAACACAGATAATTACATATACCCCTCTTGATTCTCAGAAAAAACAAGGGTTTAAAACTTTTCTTTTGTGTTCAATGGAACTAAAATTTTAAATTACCTGCTATGTTTTACATTTTGGTAAGATTGAATTATCATGACATTTCTAGCCAGTATATGACTGTTAGAAATGCTGTAGTATGTCAGCAAAGATATTCCATAGTAGCTTTTGCACTTTTCTGTAGCTACGTTTTGAAAGTTTTTGTTTCGTGGCAGTACCTAAAGAACATTTTCGCACTGCCGGCCGCCATGTTGTTTTTGCATTCTATAAAAAACACTGACATTTGCGTATGTTTAAAATATATCGCTACGCATTATTTCAGGACATTACTTTATATGACATTTATTCCCACCTCATAAGTTCGCGAATCAGACATACTGTGTTTGATAATTGTTAGAAATTAAGGATGTACGAGGTTCAGGTGGCCTGAAAAAGTATAAAATTTATGCTAATTTCTGTCAAATTGGGTCAACTGGTTTAAAAGCTGAAAAGAGGAAGAGGCACCTGCAGAGAGCATTATTATGTCATAAACCGACTTTACGTTTTTGAAAAGAAGAAGGTAGTCCAAAATAGACTTATCAATAGTCTTATTATTTTTATTATAGTACTTATTATATATTTTCGTTGTTTTATTTAGTGTGTTTGTTGTAAATTTTCCCCTAGCCAATGGCTGGGCCAGTTCAAAAGCACGTGTTCATTGTTTTACAAAAAGTGCTGTACTTCAGGGCCAGATAACAATACAGGCACCAAACGTATAAACCAGAGGCTCAAAAACTTTTATACCTTACGCTCCCTTAAAACATTTTATAAATTTCACCCCCCCCCTTCCAGAACAAGTGCAAGCAAACAGATTTGACATAAAATTTAGCTTGAATATACGACACTATAAGACAACTAAACTGCCTCAACGGAAATAGGCCTTGGAAATGAAAGGGTTAATTTGATGTTACGTAGCGTGACAGCTCTCTTATCACTAACCTGGATGTTGACTACTTTGTAAGGTAGACACTAACCCTGGAATAATATTGGTCAAGTTTCACACTTACTGTCACATTCGCCTGCATGGCACAATGGATCGATCAGGTGTCTAGTCATATATTATTTACTCATTTGAAGAGGTCTCCATCTTTCTCCTGTCATTATTTGGTTGAATATTTTGTGATAGTTAACCTGTTGCCGATGAAATGTTTAAAATATCAATTTTTACAAGAATTCGTTGTGATTCATAGACCGACACGGTTTAAATGCTTGTAAATTTATTTAGTTATATGATTGGAAAGCGCGTAGTTTCTTTCAGGGAATGGAATTATTATTATTTTTTTTTTGGCTAATGGATCAGTCATTTGGAAGGTACGAGGTGCGATCGGAAAGTTTCTAGACGGCGCGTATATAAACCCGTACACTTATCTCAGGTATTAAATTCATCCATCACCCTCGAAGTAGTTCCCCTGGGAGTGAACACAACGATCCCAGCGCCACTGCCAAGCCTGGAAGCATCCCTGGAAATCTTTCTTTGTCAGCCTGTCAAGCACCATCTGCGATTCTGCCTGAATCTCTTCTATCGTCTCAAATCTCCTTCCCTTTAGCTGAATTTTCATCTTTGGGAAGAGGAAGAAGGCACACGGCGAATAAGGAGGGTGCGGGATGACGGCCATAGTGTTTGAGGCCAAAAACTGCCGAACTGCTTCTGGTCCTCAGACAGGAGCCTTGGCACAAACTTGGCTGCGATGCGTCGCATGTGGAGTTCTTCCTTTAGAATCAGCTGACAGGTCCCATAGCCTATCCCAACAATGTCGCACAAGTCGTTGATGGTACGACGTCGATCTTCGTAACATTTTCGGGCGTTGTGCTCGAAGATGGTCGTCCAGAACGCTCGTCATCATCGACAGAGGTTCGGCCATTTTTAAAACGTGAATGCCACACAAAAGTTTGTGCACGACCCATTGCGGACTCCCCAAATGCTTGCTTTAGCATTTCATAGGTTTCCGTAGCCGTTTTGGCGAGTCTTTGGCAAAATTTGATGCACACGCCATTCCGAAAGCGCAGGAGGGTCGGTGTAATGCACTACAAAAACGCCCGTAACTAAGAAACAAATGCTAATTCGATGATGCCGGCTGGCACACTGATTCACTATGAATGTAGGCCGCAACTCCTAGCGGCAGAAGCTCGTACTACATCCGGTTCGCACTCTATTGACACAGTCAGAAATTTAATCTATCACAAGCGGCTATAACCGAAGATCGACTGAGCAGTTTGTCCTGCGTACTAGAGCAACCTTCAGTGTCGCACGAAGCAGAACCGAAAACTTGTCTTACGTCTTGTCTGCCGTCTTAAATTTTTGTTGCAGTTTTATTACGAAATGGAGTTTCTTCGATATTTTAATAAACAAATCCTTTTTTATTAAGAATTGTTGGGAAACACGAAATTATCGAGCAGTTTCAGCCCATTCTGTATCACCATAATCTTATCACAGCCAACCAGGTTTTGAAGTTCATCGTTTAGATGATATTTAATTTATATCAACCCATGGTAAAGGTGTTTCGGATACAAATGTGATTTTAAGGATAAATAGAACGTAGTGATAAAATGATTGACTGGAAACCTACCCCAATTGCAACATGGAGTGATAGTTTTAAATAATCGATTTGGACTTCTCAAAGAAACGATATAGTAAGAATAAAAATGCTGTATTACATTTTATGCATATTTAAAAGTATTTCATAATTTTTATGAATACGAACAGCGCTGAATCCTTCTTTGTTTCAATAGATACTTTATTTGAACTGAGAGCATGAATAATCAGATACTAGAGAAAAAATGGGATTTCAAAAAAGCCTATGACTCTGTGAAGAGAAAAGTGCTATATAATATCTTATTGAATTTGGTATAACAAAGAAGCTAGCGATTCTAATAAAAATGTGCTTAAATGAAACCTCTAGCAAAATTCGAGTAGGTAAATATGTATCTGAGACATTCTTCATCAAGAACGGTCTAAAAAAGGAGATGCTTTGTCTCCCTTGCTCTTTAACTTTGGGCTAGAATATTCCATCATGAAAGTCCAAGATAGGCAGGAGGGTTTGCAATTGAATGGGACACATCAGATATTGGCATATGCTGATGATGTTAATTTATTGGAGGACGATATAAATACAATAAAGAGAAACGCAGAAGTTTTACTAGAGGCTAGTAGACAGGTGGGGCTAGAAGTAAATTCAGAAAAAACTAAGTACATGTTGGTATCTCGTCGTCAGCAGACAGGCGG
>NW_019060047.1:587508-675721 GCF_000696155.1 Zootermopsis nevadensis
AGGTGTTGAAGGAGACTGGATTTTGTTGGCCCAGGACAGGGTCCGGTGGAGGGCTTTGGTTAATTCGGTGATGAACCTTCGGGTTCGGTGAGCCATCTAGTTAGTTAGTTAGAGACAGACCACAAATAAAGATCACTTGTTATTTTATTTTGCTTGAAATGGAATTTTACCGGCTTGCCTCTCATCTGTACAAGTCAATTTTATTTTACGTTTGAATATTTATTACCTTCATATTTGACACAGCATTCTAAAACAACTGGCACACATGATGGTTTTAATTTTTTACCACTTCTCTTGATATCAATACTTCAGCCTGTTTATTCATATTACATGACAGCTAGCGTACACAACGACTGGACGCTTATGGATCTGTCATTTAGAAAAGGAGCTACGAATTCGAACCGCTAATCCAATTTGTAAATAAAGGGTCATAATAACGGACTTAATATTGCATAGCTTTGTTAATTGAATTTTTAAGTACATCATTGGTTTTGCAAATTATTATTCGACTCACAGTTTCATGTATTTAGTGGAATGAATGTTATATCCTACATGTAAGCCCATTTCACTGAGGTAGTGCAGAAGTACTGTATCTAAATAACAGTCACATTACTGTTACAATCAATAATACTAACAAATATTTTTTTACAGTTCGGTAATAATTAAGAGCTACATGTTTCGGTAACAACGGAACACCGAATTGGGTCAGTATATTTGATAATGTTGCGTTTGAAGATTTCTGTCTTCTGGGTTGTTGAGCTGTGTAGTCTGGTCGATGTTAACCAACGTTTCAAGAGGTCATACTGCCTCCGTCATCAGAGCGATTCTTAGTATGAAGATTTCTGTCTTCTGGGTTGTTGCGCTGTGTAGTCTGATCGATGTTTACCAACGTTTCAGAAATCATACTGCCTCCGTCATCAACAAGAATGTGTTTTAAAAGCACGGAGGGAAACCGATGAAGCTAGGACATTAAAAAGAGAATGGAAGAAGGATCAACCGTGTGAATACGAGGTGGAAGGAAATTAAGTCGTTATTTTAAATAACCTATTCGTAGGAGTATTTGGAGTGTTAGTGACGAACGAATTAACGAGACTGTAGTTAAAATTGAACTACAAATAAACGAAAGTTTTTTTTTTTTAAAAAAACTCAGTTCTAAAATATTTACCATCTCGTGTCTAATAAAGACTTAAATATTGACTTCTGTTTGCTACTGTCTTGTTTCTGAGGTGACATTTTGCTATTAAAGCTAAAACAGACAATGGAAGAAAGTGTTCCAATTATCAAATCAAGGAGAGTGAGATGAATTGTACATGTAGCAAGCATGGAATATTGAGAAAGACATAGAGACTTTTAGTCGGAGGACAAGAGCAGGAGACAGACGCAGATGGGGTGATAATATTAAAATATTTCTTAAGTAATTATGGGGTAAATATATGGAATGGATTTATCTGGTTCATGATAGGGACTGGTGGCGGTTCCTGTGAACACGGCATCGAACTTGCAGATTTTATGAAAATCAGTGAGTTTATTGACCTGTTGGGTGAATGTCCGTTTCTCTCTTCCGTGGATTTAATGAAAGACCTTAATAAAAAGAAACACGAGGAAGAGACGTGGATGAGATATTTGCCTGTATCAGAGGCCGCACGCTGAGAGTTCTCTGCTTTTATATGGTCTAGCCACTTCAAGGATAAGGCCCACTCAAGCTCGTCTGCTGTGGGAATTTGGTTTCCACTCTAAGCCTTCTATTTTTCTTTCAGTAAATATCGGCTCACCTCTTGCGTGCAGAGAGGACCAAGGTTTCTACATTGATGTGGAAAATTTGTAAAGACTCACACCACAAATGTAGGGTGACGTATACCAACGATATACTATACTGACGTATATGCGGGGCTAAACTGTGAGAAAAGAATCTTGGGAGAAATTAAGAATAAAAAAAACTCCCTGGCTCCATGAAGGCAGTTTGTTTTAACCTTGTTGAGTTCCGTACAATGCAGGACATTTCTTGATTGGCTTTACTTTTGTGTTCGCAAGAGCTGAACACCAGTCGCTACCCTCTGTTAGTATAATCTAGTCTACCATTCACACCATCTTTCTTTTACATATTTGTTAATATTAACCTTTCTTATCACTTATGTCTCCCATGGATTTTCTTCTAATCTCATCAAGAGATGTATTCTGCTCTTCGTTTATTATTGACTATAATTCTCATTTGTACTGCCGGCCCAAAACATTGGAAGTTTATCTTATTTTCGAGGGATTTATTACTTAACTGTGTAGCTTGATTTAGTAATAAATTCTTGTGGCATGCTGCGTTCATTTTTGGATCACACTTCTTATAAGCCTGCGATACAATGTCTGTTTATATTTTTGTGATATTTATATTTTCGTCCAACAAATTATCATCAGCATGATCATCTTGGATCTTTCTAATGGCATATTCTTAAGCACAGTTTAAGTCCAGGTGAATAGGCATATCTTGTTTCGGATCATTCTTGACAGAAAATTCCTCAGGCACGACCCTACAATAGCTTTTCGTTTAAACACTTTTTAATCAGGTTAACTCGTTACGTATTTAAGTGGAATTAACTGAGAATGTTATACAATATTTATCTTATTATCTTAGGTTATTTTTAACTACATAAGTAGCTGAAGAGAGGTTTCCTAAAGTTCCCATTATTTATGTCTGTAACTGCAAATAAATAATAATTATTGCTAATAGGAAGCAAATAACTAACATTTTAGCAGAAAGATACAAAGTTTAAACACTGGTGGTATCATAGTCCGCCATTGAATATTATCCTCAAACAGGTCTGCCCACATCTCTTCGTAGCGTATATCTCCCTGTGATCATTTTTAATATTATCTTCCCATTTTCTTTATCTTTCAAGAGGCTTTCTACTAAAATTTTGCAGACATTTCTTATAACCACCATCCTATGCATATACATTGATCTCTTCCCCGTGCTGGCTACATTTCTGGTCCATCTCTCTCAGATTTGTCCGTATGCACTGCGGGGTTTCCTACAGAGTGTAATGATAACTTTATAGCTGAATGTCCAGACTAACGTTTAAAACTTCTAGTATGGCTTAACCAGTTCAGCTCTGGTACCGCTACGATTCTGTGGACTGCATCAGTAACATGGAATGGACTTATGTGAGGCGCTTCTCAGTTCTTTTCGCTTATTTATCTTCTCTTTATGCATGGAACCATAAACGATTTACAGAGCACAGTGAGGTAGCAGCCATTTAAGTGTTTCTGCTAACTCATAAGCATTGTGGCCATAATGGCGCGGTACTACTTGCAGCTTAAAATGTTGAACATTCAAATCTGGGAGAGTGTAATATCGTGGAATATTCTGCTGGTTTCTGTACGTCACATTAGATACTCAGTGGTTTCATGAATTAAAGAAGAGCATTGATATCTTCATATTCTATGCTTCTAAATAAAGAACACAATTGCAAAATAAGGAGCACTTAGCGACAGTGTAGTGCATCTGCATAGAACGAGATACTGACGAATAACGAAGAAGTGACAAGGACTAGACTTTTAGCTCCGTGGTGCAAATGGTACACTTTCTGTGTTCTGCTGTTACCGACGTCTGTTTGCATCGTCAGCCCACGAGCTTAACGAGACACAACCTGCTTTCTGCAGTCTTCTGTCGTGTCCAGGCCTATAAGACCTCGGAAATTTCAAAAACATAAGAGAACTTTAAACTATATGCTGGGGTATTACGCCATGATGTCTCAGTTCCAAGCACCTGTTTAATAAACTTTCACTTCTCGTCGTTTTCAGTTCCCCCACGCCTACACCAAGAAACATATATTTCACAAAATGACTCCACAGTCATCCACATGTTTTGTTCTTCGTGTGGCCTGATATCTAACTCTCTCATGGATCGTGGGTTCGATTCCCTGCAGAGACAGGGATTTTTACCGTCTCCACTTTATATGATCTCGGGAATCCACCCAACCTCCTATCCAATTGACAAACTGTAAGCAAAATATGTGCTTGGTGATCATGCACAGAGACAAGTACTTAAGTTTGTACCCGCTGCGGAGACAGCTCGCGTCTATTATTGTAACTGCGTTTTTCTTTGTTTGTTGTTAAGAAATTACATGGCATAGGCACTAACATTACAGGAGTCAAGATTGATGTGTTTACAACAGACTCATATTTTGCCGCACTGCGTAGTTTGTGCAAAGAAGTGTATGTGTGTCTTTACCTGTGGCCCTAAAGTGCACAGCGCTTTGCGATGATTCGGTACATTTGCTATCAGAACAGAAAAGTGAGAAGAATGTCGAAGGTCACTGTGCTGTGGTATCTAGACGTTTCTGAATACGTGTGTTACAATATTCATGGCTTTTATCTTAGACATTATCCATCGCCTTGGTTTTATTCAAATACAGTTTTGGGGAAAGTAGGTCTTTTTCTCAGAGGCTATGTTAAAAACAAGACTATGGATAATGTTTAGAATAAACAGTTTTGATCACAACGTTATTTTTAGAGTGGAGGTATAACTCCTACTCGTTTTTGACCTCGATTTATTTAGTTTTCTTATGTTACCGTTGGACCACACGGCGCAGAAATCCAGAAGACTGCCGTCTTCATACTCGACGCCGTGGAAATCTCAAACCCTACATGTTATATTCAGTTTTAATTCACATACAGAAAGCAATAGACCTTTCTATATTTGTCAGAGGCCTGTTAGCGAAGTATGTGGGGTTCGTCTCTCAGAACATAACACAGTCACTATGGTTAAATTGTTAATATATTGACGTAAAATACGAGCCCATGAAGTAACGTCAATTTGTATTAATGTCATGCAGAGTTCATGAATAACAAAGCATAAGTTTGTTAACAATAATTAGAGAATGCCAAACATACATACACCAGCACGTTGACATGACTTTATGTAATACGAGGAATCACACTAGAAATCGCTGATGTTGTAGAACTAATGTAACCAGAACTTTGTTGCAGACATAATACTGAGATAAAGGAGAAACAACCATAATTGTGATAGTTTATCTTTTCTTGTGCCTCTGACGTTTAGAGCACTACATTAATAATTTAATTGTGATAAAATAATTTTGTAGGAGTTTAAATTTTCAATTTGTCGGCTTGTTAAACTCTGAAGATGTAGACAGTGTTTTCAATCGAAAAGCCAAGATACTACACGGCAAGCAAGAATATATTTCCTTTTGTTATTTTCTTAAAGAAATTTTGTTAGATATTGAACCTTAATTAGAAATTAAATTCTCTTGCCGGAAAGGAGAAAAAGCCACTTGTTTGAGATACCGTGCAGTGCTGTGTAAGGACGTCGTATATTGAATGAATCTTTTATCCCCGGACATAAACAAAGTTTTAGTCGTAAATTGAAGAGGGGGGGTCTTTTCCAGTTCCGTTGAGCTGAGGCAGTATTCATTAAGAGAGTGCTGAAGTTTCGTGTGCTACTAACTCTTGCGGATGTCTTGATTGAAGCCAGTGGATGAATTCGTTTGTAAAATTTAATTGAAAAGTGAAAGTTTATCTTTGTGTTGAATGTGTCATGAACATTTAGACACATGGCAGGAAATTTACACCTGACTTATAATGAAAGTAACTAAAACTTTGAATTTTAGTTACAGAAATCTCAGGAAATGTACACAGGTGATAGAAGAACGATAAATGTGATAATCTACTATAGTTTATGTTGCATTGGTTGTTTCTCTAAAGATTAAATAATGTTTTGGCTGCTTGTTTTCTTGCATTTTTTTATTTTGTCATTCTTGAGATTTCTATTTCGAATCATTGAAAGTATGACAGAGTTAAAGTATAGTTTCACCATACGTATGAAATATTTTCAGAAATATCTTAACACATTCTTTCAATAGTAGAAGGAGAAAATCACAGAAAATTCTGTTAACGATTTTTCTGCAATTTCGCAATTTTGAGGAAAAATCCTTTGGCGAAGACGGTCGTGAGAAAAATCAATGTAAACTAAAGCTCTGTATGCCTTGAGCAGAGAATTGATATATTAGTTGAGCAACTCTCTGCTCAGACTTAATAAAATTGCCATCTACTCCTTTTGAACCTTCATCATATTCGATGAAGCAGTAGCATTATTTTGAGATATTTGACAACATTGAAAATGGATCTTGGTGAAATTTCAGGTTCTCATGGCGGTGAGTATGAAGACGACTGTCTTCTGACATGTTGCGCTCTGTGCTAGACGTTTGCCGACATTTCGGAGGTGCTTACAGCTCCAGTCATCAGGGCGATGTGTTCTTGTATCCAGTTGCTCTGATGATAGGAATGTTAGTAAACCCTTCTGAAATGTCGGTCAGTTTCTACAAGACTAGACTTTGTAACGTCCTGTACTCGCCGCCGCGGGAACGTTGTTGTTCTGTGGCTTACCGTCGTATGCAACAGTTAACACAAGGAACCGGAAACCAGAATCGGTCAAGTTTTATGATTCGACCTAGTGGATGTAGGTGCTGTTGATAAAGTATGAACTGGTAACCGTTACAGTTCTGATCGACGAAACCACGGGTGCTTTATGGCCGGGTTTCATGACCTGAATGCAGCAGGGATAGAAGCGAATGTTATTTCCTCGTTCAACAAAACTGTTCGAGGGGCAAATAACGTCTAAGACTTGAATATGTGCACAATTTGGGATTGGATTTAGTAATTCGATTACCGCGTGATAGGCAATTCAGTCCAAACTTTCCTCAGCAAATTCTATTGAAGATTGACTATATACGTTGCGAAACACTGCCTACCCAGACACTAATTTAACCTACTCTATTCAGCTGTGACCAGGCAAGCGTGTTACAAGCTTTGTTCATAACCAATGCAGCATATTCCATCTACTTCATGTCTATTTGCGGTTAGCACAGAAGGACCGTTTTGTACGAACTGCAAGCATCAATCAACTGAATATTAATCCCATTATTCTCAAACATAACTGACTCTAGCGTTATCCAAATCAATGGGAACGGGGCACCGATTACAGAGTCGAAGAAGTATTAAATACAGGAAGAAAACATGGAGGGAATAACTGCACCTAAAAAGTTTTGGAACACGTAATTAAGAATAATCCTGCATTGTTCGTTATAGTGACTATCTATCGCTTGGAGAAGACAAGTATCGATTTGTAAACAGGAATCTTTAGTCCCCTTCTATAGTTTGAATTTCGTCAGAATGTCAGGGTATAGCGAAATGTAGAACGATATTTCTCTTATAAGCTCTGAGCTTCAAATCGTTAGTATAGCTACCTATATAACTGTATTGTTTATATATCTAAATATAATGCTAAGCTTCATGCCGTTAAATTTTATGGGGCTACTGACGAATTACTCTACTAGACTGATATAACTGGTCGGTAACGCTCTCTGGCCATCTTTAGCCTGTTAAAGTAGAGCCTCTGGCACATATCTGATTGCTGGTTGGGTCGACTCGATGACCGTAGCCTCCAGGAATCCGAAATTGTGCACTTTGTTCAGTTGGACACCAAATCTTTAGTCTCTACCCACGGTGCCTTTATAAACATAATTAAACATTTTATTGGATTTTTTCTTTTCAAAGAATGTGGTCTCTGGAATGCTAGCGCTACAATGCCTAAACTAAATGACCCCTGGCACGATCATTTGCGATGGAAACTGGGAAGTGTCTGTTTGATCATTAAATTAAAGTGTAAGTGCGAATAAAGGTGTAGATGATGATAAAGATTTTTTATATTTAACGGCGCTTTCTCAACTACAGAATTTATACAGCGTCGAAAGGTGATCATGAATGTAACAAGATCGAAGCTTGCTTGAATGTGCTTCCCCAACGTTCACTTGAAGGAACTGAGTAAAACTACGAAAAAACTGTAAGGTTAGCCGAATTCTTGGAAAAGGTATCTTCCTAGTGCAAACATATCTGCAATTAGGTAGTACAAAAGGGATTTTCTATATTATCTGCTGTCTGGATTAAAATTTAGTGCTTGATAAAGCGTCGTTTAACACACCAAGCCTCTATTATATTTAATTATTTTATGTTATGTAATAACTAGCGAGTACTTTGAGTTCACTCTTTAAAAGTGGGTTAATTTGAAGATAAAATAATTGTGGACTGCTTACATAAATGCATACTTGAGTTGCCTGAGTTTCATATGTGAATCTCAAAACTACTTCACCATTTTCTATACGTCTGATAATAATGAAGCATGGAAGTTCATATTTCATAACCAATAAATGTCTGCGTAATTTTACACAGCGCTGCCGCAAGGCATGGAATCCTCTCTAAAATTACATTTACACTGCGGTGAAGTTACTTTACTTAGTTTGTAAGGTAAAGTACTGTGCATGGATTCAACAAATGTAATTTATTATTTCGAATACCTCAGGACTTAATAACAGCAGACGTTTTATATGTTTCAGTATGATAGTACTTTGACTCCAAGTGATAAAATTATTTATCTTTTCTATTCTTCTCTCTTTTTCGCTCCTTCTCTCCATACCTTTAACTTTGTCTCTTTCGATTTCTGTATTTATTTAATTCTTGTTTATTTTTCTTTGTTTGCCTACTTATTTATTCTCCCCTGTTCCATATAATCGTTTTTCTTCTATTATTATACTTTTTCTAAATTCTTCTTCCTTCATGTGCTCGATTCTCTCTACTATAAGCTTACTTCTCCTTTCAGTACGCATCTAATTAATTAAAAAATGAAAGTTCAGCTTATTACAGCTATAAGGTCAAAGAATGCTTAGAATATACGAATACCACTACACATGAACAGATCTTTCATATCAAATAAAGATTATATAAAACTATGCGAGACTTCAGGTTCTCACGGCGGGTATAAAGATGTCTTTTCGGATGCTGCGCTGTGTAGTCTCATAGAAAATGGCCGACGATTTCAGAAGTGCTTACTGCCTAGACCAGGAGGGTGATATTGGAGGCGGCAAGCACCTCTGAAATCGTCGGCCATTTTCCATGAGACTATACGGCCCAGCATCCGAGAAGACATCTTTTTACCTGCCGCTGTGAGAACCTGATATTTCACCATGAAATTTGTTATTTTGAGTTTTGAGTCGGATTAATGACTTGTATATTTGTATGGAAACTGATTAGTTAAAGTAGGAAATACGTACATGTTGGAAGTATATCTTTATAAAATTTAATGTAGCAATTTTTAATGACCTGAATGCAGTTTCAACATGAGTAAACAGTATACAATTTGTGTAACGAACTGAGTGCATTTAAATTATAGACAGGGTGGAGAGGTAGTCATTGAATTTGGTAGACTGGATCAAAACGGTCACTTTTTACATAACCCGTTGCCCCAGTTTATAAAGCAGCAAAGAGTAATTACATCTGCTGTGGGAAGTTCTAGAAAGTTCTATCTGATGCACATTTTTCGTACGAGGTGCGATCACATAGTTCCGGATTTCTTCATCTGCTTTCTGTGATTAAAAATGCCTGTTTGTACGTGGTGTCACGTGCGAAACTACAGATCTAGCAAGTTAATAGAGAAAATTATGTAACGATAATTTTCAGCTTTATTCTTCTCCCCATGTTTGAAGAACGAATTACAATACGAAAATAACATAATTTCTTTCTTCAGAGCCGTCTAAGGACGATGATTGTCGGCTTATAAATAAAACGAAGATATTTCAGAAAAAGCGGAAATAACAGAATAAAATAGCCATTGGTTTCTATCCTGAGCCGGATTTATCCAATCCACACCCTCCTACCCAATTTAATTAAAATCTGTTTTTCTTATTTTATCCACACCAAGGTCTAATTCTTCATCAGGCTTTCTTACCAAGGTTTTGTACGAACTGCATATTCCTCCAATTTATATTATATTTCATCATCCTATGAATTAACTGCAGTACTAGCTAAATTTTGTTCCGTCACTCGTAGATCCCACCTGCTGCCAGGTTAGCGCTGACCATTTAATTTGGTTTAAACTAATGGAAATATTGAAATATTCAGGGCTTTATACATAAGCAAACCTCAGCTAAACTTTAGTCCACGAACTCCCTCCAATAAACCCCGCCAGCCACTAATACCGGATTGGCTGTAATTAGTATAATTATCATTATAGGATTTTACATGCGTGTTGTGTTCGCAAAGTTCACGAGTGTGGAAATTACACAAAGATTGGCCGTACGGTGGATGCGTGGTGATACGTGACATGATTTTCTTGAAATCTCGTTTATATTTGATTATTTGCACCAAATTGAAACCAGTTTCATATTCTGCGTACTGATCTGTATGATTGGTACCGTTTAGCCAGCAGTGGAAATAATAGGCATTGCTAGTAAAAATACGCGTTTGGATGAGTTATGAGGTTCTAATATCTTACTGGACTCCTGAAGTTTTCTGATGTTTTAGATGTTTGTTTGGTCAGTTAATTATTTTAGCTTCTGTATAAATTTTGTATTGTTTTTTATCTCTGCTGATATTGGACACGATTGCAGTTTTTTCTTAATTTTCTTGGATTTTAAAATTGCAAGTCCTGTATTTCTACTATGAATGCTTGAGATAAAGATCTGAAATATAATCTGTATTGACAAAATGATTATCCTAGCTGTAGTGACGTAACTTAATTTTAAATGACGCAATCTTCGTGTCTCGGGATGAAACTTGTTATGGATTTAAATGTAGAAACGGTGTTCGAAAATTAAATTTAGAAAGTAAGGACAGAACAGATTAAAGTATTTAAAAGTCGTGCAATGGAAATTTCATTCAGTTAGACCAGGAATAAATGAAAATAAATTAATCTGACTTTACTCTGCAAAACTCGAAATTATTAAAAGATAATTGTAGGTCTAAGTCTTCAGTTTCTGTAACACGGACTTGATGAAGCACGATTACAATCGCGTGGTTTGTCATGTGGCGGAAGTTGAGTAGTAAATTAATCTGAAAAAAAAACTGTAGAAAGTTTAGAGTTTCTTGTATGAAAGATTCCACTACAAAATATTTAAAGATTAAAAGCGCTTTGTTCAAAACCATATTTTTGGAAACTGCCCGGATATCCAATACTTTTACCAAAGTTATCCTAGGGAAGCTAATATTTGCGTAGCTAATCAAAACGTTTTCACTTTTATGTTACCCATACGTTTATTATCGTGTTCAGGAGAGCCCACTGAAATATGAGGGCCCGTTTCACACTCCAGAGTATGCTGTTCCTTTACAGTAAAGAATTATTAGTCCTCTGACAATATCCAATTAATTTTCTCTATTAAATGACGGGGTTTCCTAAATTTGCTGTCTGATCTCCTTTAATTGCGGTCTATTTTACGCAGTTTCATGTTTTAAAGAAACGTGATTTAAATTGTATTAAACTGGCTAATGATAGGGTACTGTTGCGGGTTTTCGTAAACAAGGTACTGGAATTTTTAGTTGCATAAAATACTTAACAACATAGACTTTACTAATTTAAAATAACTTTCCGCCTGAATCAGAAACATATTGAAGTAATAAAGAATATTTATTTCTGCTAGTCATCCGTTGTCTTCCTTCATTACTTTTGTTCTTGGGTGTTTATAACTTTGCCGTTTTCAATACGAAACGTCGCTCTTGAGTGTTAAGAACTCCTCCTCATTTTGCTGTCTCAGTTGTCGGCCTCCTCGACTCACGTTTATCGTTGCTGGCACAGTGTTTCCAGTAAAACGCTGGGACGTTACTTTGAAATAGACCACTGCAATTTCATTTGATGTCCTTCACATTATTTAGTGATCTTCCTATGTGAGGGTGTCAAAAAATCTTTAACCCTATAAAACTCATTGGTAACTATAGGTCTTTGTACCAGCTTATTTTACAATAAGTAGATGTGTGCTTCGTATTCATGGTTTTTATGATTCTTAGTACAAGCAACCATTATTTCCCTGATCTTCATTAAAACACTTGACTTTGAAAAAGTAGTTTTGCAGTGTGGAATAGATTCTTAAATATTATATAGATGAACTTCGGTTTCAAAGGGTTAAATAATGTAAGAAAATAAAAATTTTATATTGCTTTTTGCTTAGGTCTTCTTTGAATCTCAGATCTCTTGTTCATTTTGTCTCTATGAAGCATTTCATTTCATTATAGTGGAGTTTCATATCATATCCTTCCGTTATTAAAAACCTTGACGTTCAAAGACAACGTGTGTACGTGGTTTGCCAAGGAGAATGCTTTATAAAATGCTATGGTTAAGCAGCTGTGTGAACTTTCATTTTATTCTGTTTTGTCTATTCTTTTTCGCCCTCCTTTTCTGTTTTGTCTACTTGCGAGTTGTGACAACGCTGTTTTTATGACAGAAGTTATGAATTGTCGATAACCGATGATGATTTTAGAATATCAAATAGGCAGAGAACGGTCTGGTTGTATTTTTTATTGGTTACCTTTGACATTAAAGTTTTGTTATTAGTACAGTCGTGTAATTGATCTGATACGAGCATGAAGATAAGGCTATCGCATGTTGTAGAAAGTTATTCCAACACATTGTTTCAGATTAAATCTCGGAAAGGTAATCAGAGTAGGAGATCTCGTGAAATATGTTTGGAAGTGGAAAATGGAGAACTGAATGAAAGCAGGGGTGGAAATGAGGAGTTCGAAAATTGATAATAACGTGAAGTGGGAGGTAGAAAAAATTGGTTAGACTCCTACACATGGTTTTTTTAAAATTATTTGTTATTTTTCTTATCTACAAAGATCTGAAGTGGTGATAAAAATACCTTATTACTGCAGATACAAATCTTTTCTTCTTTTCACTGAAATTGAATCTTGGGAAGTCAACAGAATTAGGTAGGGAGAAGTGTAATTAAAAACCTCGGAAGACTGTAAATGAAGGGATGGAAATCAATTCAAATTTTACAAATCACCAACATATATATTTTTGTAAAACTATTCATAGTACATACCAGTCAGAAATTGCTTTATTCTTTGTTTGTGATTACGTGTCACATGCATTTACTGCAAGCGTAAATATCTTATTTTACGTACGCTTAGATTTTCCATGCAGACAGAAACCTCTGATGATGAACAGGATTTTAATTGGTTTACCTAGTGGGTAATGTGTTTAAAACCAAGAGAGGTCATGAATGGAATTAGCTATTGGTTTCATTCAGGTTTTAACAGTCATCAACATTGCTGGCAAATTATTCACACTGCACAGATTACCAGGTTAATATTTTTTCATTCACCGTACCTAACAAGCTAGGAAGTGTACGTTAGGCGTTCCCATTCTGACGCTGTTGTCAAAATGGTACCTTTGACTTTTGTGAGCAGCCGAGGAATTTCCCGGAAGTGGATTCTCCACTCACACACTTACAAACGCATAAACGTGTATTCGTCGCGTGTATTATGCCCGTTATTGCTGTCCAGTCTTAACCAAAATTTGGAATGTAGTGACAGATTTTAGTAAAACTACCCGCAATAGGATCTTGTGTAAAATATGTTCAGCAGTTTTCGAGTTGAAGTGAAGAGACAGATTGACATGGTAAAGCTAATAGTCTATTTTTCATATCAAATTCAACATGCTGTGACTAGATCTATGTTATATATTGTACAGATGTTTTTTACGATCTGTTTCTGAGAGGATTTATAAATTCATATGCGTCATATGTTGTAGAGGTTATGTTCAACTGATTCAGTTTCCCCAAAACTGTTTTATTGCAGACTGAAACGACAAATTTAATGGAAATCTGTTAATAAAGAACTATGCATTTTAACAGTGCTAGCTCCGCGACATATATAATTAGTGTATCTGACGTTTTATTTATAATGTGTAAAATACATACCTAATTTACGTTTACTTATTCTTGATTAGAGATTAAAATACACAGAACTATAATCTTATCTGTTAATTTGTGTGGGTGTGAAACTTGGTATTTTGTCATAACGGAAAAAACATAAATTTTAGATTTTGAGATCATGGACCCAAGACAATCCTTGGGCGAAAGATGCAGGAAGTACAAGGAGCCAAAATATATTTGCATAATGAGGAACTTTATGGGGTGTTATATTCACCAAATATTAGACTTTTGTTTGAATAAAGGAGGACCAGACAGACAGAGAGACACAAAATGTACAGAGAATTTTAGCACGAAACCTAAAAGGAAAATACCACTTGGGAGATCCAGGTATAGATGGGAGGATAATATTATAATGGATGTCAATGGAATTCTGTATGAATACGTGGACTGGATTCATCTGGCTCAGGTTCTATTGGCAAGATGTTATGAACACGGTAATGGAACGTCGAATTTTATAAACCTCAGGACATTTATTAACTAGCTGAGTGAGTAATAGGTTTTTAAGCTGGATTCTGCTCCGTGAAGTTGTTCTTGAATATCTTTCACGTCGATATTAGATAAGAAGTCTATTAACTGATGATCTACATTAAAAGTTGTGTTTAAATATAATTGAAATCCACAAATATTTTTAAATACAGACTAGGTCTCTGCCTGGAGCTGTGTCGAACGGAATGTAAAATGGACCGCTTGATTATTGTCCGTTTACTGGACGTTCAACTGTAAAACGATCATAAAACTTACGTAGGTATGATACTATATGAGCTGCTAGTGTGTTTTTCTCTCTGGGTTTGGAAAAATACCCAAAACATTGCGACCACAAAATAACAACCTTCACGAGTCAGTTGGGATACAACTAAAAAGAATATTTAAATGATTTCCTCTTGGCACACGAAGAGTTAACACAATAGAAATTTGACCCAACATCCGTGGTGCTTATGCCCTTTAACCATAAAGCCATTAATGTGAATGTTGTTTATTTTTCGACGATTCCGTTTATTTTTCTGTTGTTATAAATTTATTTTGCATTTAGTTTTTACCTACCCTCAGGCAGTAACTGTTACAAAGTTCTAAAATTCAATAGGCGTCATTTCACCGTAGTCCTCGGGGTAGAACGGAAAAATGAACTACAAAGAGACACAGGATAACAACGAAAATGAATGGGTGACACAAAAGAAGTTCCAGTATGACGGAAGTTCCTTATAACGAAGATTCTGATATCATTTTTGTGGCGTGCGTTTACGTCCTCGCTGACTCTACTTAAAATAACGCAAAACAGCGTCACAGATCATTACTCTAGTGTCTGGTGTGATGTTTAGTTAAATAAACATAACATTTTCACTTGTACTGATATCCGAACAAGACAATCGTGACAAGGCTTATTTCGTAACTGTCCTTCTTGAGAAGCTGATAGTCGTCCAGATGGTCAAGGCATTCCACGGGTTTTTACAGAATTCGAATGTACATTACGGTGTTCACAGGAGGAACCCTCTACCCCAATGGACCTATCTTGAGATGTATTAGCCCAGTTTGCACGTTCATACATGTTTCTCAACATCCACAGAGGATTCTGTTCCTTAGCCATAAACAGATATCATCGCTCTCTCACAGAGAATCTCTAGCCTTTGTCGGAATATACGTAGGGAAGTTTCGATAATTTTGATGGAAGAGTTTTGAAATCTTTAACTGAATTTTGTTTAGGTATTTTGCTGGATAAAATCAGTCAATTCGTATGTTATTCAAGTACCATAATTGTCGTTCAATAAATATGCGAAGAATAAGGAAAATGCGTTTTAAAATATGGTTTATGTAACGAGAAGCTCAATTTCTTACAGCCACTTGCATCAATGTGTCGCTGTGGAGTTGATAAATAGTTCTCATAGATGGCTGATGATTATAGCTGAAGACGTTTGACTTTCCACTTGCTTAACAAATAGTTATTATATATTCCTAAGCTGTTTACAGAAATTTTAGGTCTACATATGAGAACACTATCCTAAATTATGCCATTGAGTTTACCTCTTAAAATAGATAAATCTGAGAAAAAGTGTTTTTAACAGAGTATATTGCCTGTTATTTACATCGGCGCAATATAGAGGCGTGACTCACGAGAGGGAGTTGTAAAGAATGTTTAGATGTCAGCGCACACATCGAAAATATGTCGTAGGGCGTTATCTGTAGAATAAATTTAGCTGAATTGTATTTGCTGTTGGCTATGAGTGGGAAAATCAAAGTCGCAAAAGATGATCATCTTGTTGGATGTATTTCTTATGTTTGTACATCCAGGTTTGTTATTTCAAGGTATATTCTGCAGATAATGGTAGAAAGTGAACAAAAACAGTTTAATGTAAGAAGGGAGTGTAACTTCATGAGTCTGTAGTTTAAGTCACTTTCCTCTTTCCGATTTGATATATTTTGAAACATTGTGACTGGTCTTTTGAGTTGTAATGCCATGCGGACTTGTAGGTATTTTCCAAAGTTTTCGAGGAATAGACTGCCTCAATCTATAAGATAGCCTTTATACGAGTACGTCTGAATAAGATTTGTAGTGATGGATCTCGTGTTGTTAGCTTGAATATCCAATAGGTTATTCTCGCTTAAACATGTCCGTCATTATCGAACTAAAGCATTATTGTGACTATACACAAATATGCCTACCGTACGTTTCTTGTGCTGTTAAGGAATTAAGCTAACAACATTGTTATCGCACTGTGGTGACCGGTTTTGGAATTTATTGAGAGAATAATACCTGATAAGACTTGCGTCGTATAAACACAGTCCTCGTTTTCACATACATATTTGAGTATTTGCTTCGGTGTTTGGTTACTGGATAATTAACGAAATTAATCACCACCACTGTAGAGCACACATTTTGACGCATATGAACTTTAATGCAAGAGACCGCGTAACAATCACAAGTATGTACTGGAGGATGGTAATAAAAAGGTCTTTGTGTAACGTTTTACAATGTATCTCGAACTGATTCTTATACTAAATCGTAATTCTTACATCGCTGATTTTGAATAAATTTATAAATACAGTCATCTCTGCAATTACGTATGTTTCGTTGACGCGAATTTGCTCCAATGAGATCGATGAATCAGTAAAACCTGTTTGTGAAATGCATACTTTTACACATGCGAGTTTGCTTTTATGCAATTTCATTCCTGGCGCTTTAAACTTTCAAAGGACTAATTTAATCTCTGCGGAGGTACCGGGGTTATTCTTACTACGCGATTTTCTATAGGTCGGCGTCTTACATGAATGCAACTATCGCATAACAGCAGAGATGACTGTACACATCAGTCACATGAAAGAATCGCAGTCAATCGCGGGGACCAACGAATTGCCGATTGTAAGTGTATAAAATATATTTTTTAAATTCCCTTTATTTTATTTACGTTATTTCAGAGCTTTAAATGTAATGCCATTATATTACTCGTCAATGTTTGGGTGCTGGGAACCATTGATTCACATTATAAAAGAGTTTCAATTTACACCGATTCAGTTTATGCCGGTTCGTCCAGGAACGCATCCCCGGCGTAAATCGAGGGCTACCTGTATTTGTAACGGTCAGCGAAGCTCGGAGATATCTTGCGTCAAGCATTCTGCGGAATGTTACGGTTTAATTAGGTGGTAGTTTATTTTTGAGCTCTACTTTTCACCCATTTCTCTCGCCTTATTCTCTTCAGTACCCGCTTTTAAGGCGACCTATGCCGCTTGCTTAGCTGGACAGTGTAATGTCGACTCCCGGTGAGATTTATTCTCCGGCTGGGTGGGTAAGTCCTTAAGCAGAGATTCTCTGGGGTCGTATTACGGGTTTATATGGGAGTCGGAATATACGGATCGTGGTAGTTGAAGGACATAGGTCACAGTCGATGACACACTTCTGGTCGAAGGATGTGCTGGAAGACTGCGTTTGTAGCGGGGTGTCAACCTCGCTGGAGCCCACCCGCAGAGATAATACGCAATATATACACTGATAAACACTGTATTAACTGTATGATCTCGTTATACAACCCAGGTATTCTCCATACCATCATAATTATACACTAGTTTGTGCCTTTAACCTTCATATTAGACCACATGTAACACTTATTTTACTATTAATAACTGGATAATATGATCTTGGGTACAAAGCTCAAAACATTCCCGTCGAGCACTGCGTACGCCGTAAGACGGTGAACATGACTACTGTATGATATTTCAGGTTCTCATGGCAACGAAAATAAAACTGTGGCGTGTAGTCTTGTGGCAATTTATAGACGTTTAAATAAGCACGCCTGAAACGTTGGTCTATTTCTATGAGACTACATGACGCAACATCTCAGCAGGCAGTTACATTCTATGAAACTGTTCATAGTCTAATGAATAACCCAACTTCGTGACGCGTGGTGAGAAAAATTGAGTGAGAAGATGACAGATTTCTGGGATACTGTGCCGTGTATCCTTGTAGTTGACCGAAGTTTCAGAGCGACTCGTTTTCTGATTGTGGACGCAGTAATCACCTATAAAACGTGGCTGGTGCGTTTCCCTGGGTAATTATAATTTTGGGGACATTAGCATTTTTCAACTAAACGAATACGTTTTTTTTTCCTCTGTACCAGTGTTACATTACCAGAGGTATATTAGCATTTTTAAAACAGCGAAGCTTCCAATGCAAGCTTAGTGCTGTATGTAAGTAATCCTTACTTCTGGCCGTCGCGCGGTCTCTGGGGGTTACATGACAGTTTACCTGCAGCCATTTTACCTACGTCCCGTTTCACCCACACCAACTTCATCTGCGTCAACTTGCCTTCTGTAGTTTCACGTACGAGACATTTCTCCTGTTTCGTTTTGCTTATTACATATTAATCTAGTTCAGTTCACATGTGTATTGGTTTTCACCAGCCCGATGGAAAATACTGGCAAGGATATAATGTCAACGATGAGACAGATTCTTTTCCTGGTAGTTCAGTAGAAACTGACTTCATATGGATGTCAGAAATATTTATAGTTCCTTAATGTATTGTGGATTACAAACATAATAGTATGAAATAACACTGCTGTACCATAATAAAATCTTAACCAAATTATTAAGTTAGTAAAAATTAAATGAATCAAATATGATTTTGTGTCTTTATTTTCTTTAATCCTTCAAATTTTGTGCAAAAAATACGAACTATTGCTATCGAAGTAAATAGCTTATATACGTATATAGACGTACTTCATATATGGAAACTTTTGAGCATGGAGTGCAAGGATTCAAGTTTTTCTCGATATGTACTGACAGATAAAATGCAACCATTCAATTTTAACCTGTATAAAATAAAAGTAACATAGTTTCACTCGATGTAATGTAAGTTCTATAAAACAAATAAAAAATTCCGGATATAAAATGCAAGGATTCTGCTTTGTTCGATGGAATATAGGTGAAATAGCTTGTAGATGAAATGAATGTAGTAGTTTTGGAGTAAATTAAATTGCGATAACGTGGTATAAATCTTATTGTACGATTGCAGTGGCTATAAAACATTGTAGGATGCACTTTCATCATGCTAGTTACAGAACCCGAATTACAAATTGCTTTTTGTTTCTTTCAGAAACAGATTTGCGGCTAATGCGCTGTGGGTAAGTCAATATTACATTTTATTCGTAAAAACATTGCAAACAGCATTTTAATTGTATCTGATGGTTATATATATATATACACAGTAGATTACGATTAATTGGGCCATCGGTTAATAGGGGCAGCCATTTATTTGGGACAAGTCTTAAAGAACAAACCTTTTTAACTCTTTACGTGGAACTTCGCATAATTGGATCAGCGCTTAATTGGGCCAAAGTGCTCTAGTCCCGATGTGTCCCAATTAACCGGAATCCACTGTACTATATATATTTGTCTCACGAAGAGGAATTCTGGGACTATTTCCTTTCCTTTCCTTTCTGTGTCATGCAATAGAACACATTAAATAATTCAGTAAACTCGATATTTAAATGTCTTTCTCTTAACCCGGTGTACAGTCTTCCTTCGACTTTCGACACATATTTATGTAATTACTTGTTGTTACACGGACGTATATAGTGAATCTTAATACGAAGTACTATTATTACAATTACAATTCACGTGCTTATTTAAAATTAATACCATATCTGGATGCTATTGCACAAAAGCTCGAGATGTGGCAGCGTTGTTAAATAAACTATAAATAAACCAAATTATTACCTGTTCAGATTTTATACATTTACATGATTACATATTCTTGTATATAGCTAATCTAATGTTATATTTTCCTTTGTCTGTCATTCGTACATTCGCTTAATTTTAAAATAAAAGATCTGTAATATTAATTTTTAATATGGATGCTTGAAATCCCAAAATTTCGGAACATTTCCAGTCCATGTGAAACTAACTCAGTGAATGTAAGTTTTACGATAGAAGTAGACGGGTTGATCTCGAGACCTTCCCTGTACGAAACCTCTCTCTGATGGCTCCAGACATAGCTCGTTGTCCCTATAACCGCTTTATTTATTTCTGGAGTACTGTCGATTCGTTTTCTGCATTGGCCTGCGTTTTATTTAAAGTTTAACTTTAAGGCGCGCCAGTTGAGCGCTAGTTTGATTATTTGGTAAAAACTTGATATAAATACTGTTGCCTTTCCTAAAATCTAGACGCTGGGTACGATCACAATTTTATCTGAAGAACTTGGTTTGTCAGAACCCCATATTCGTACCTTCTGTTTCTTGGAAAGTTTTTGAACGTTCGTTCATGTCCGAAGATTTTCGGAATTACTCACTCTGAGCTTCTTAAGTCTTCTAACGTATGCTCCTTGAAGGAAAATATATTTATGTAGTGACCGACCTAAAGTTTATACACTTTTCGGTAAATTGGTCATGATGACCGTCTCTTCAGCTAGAATATTCTTACGTCTGGAAACATCTTCGTGAGATTTTAATTTCCCACGTAGGTGGCTTGAAGACGGCTTTCTTCTGGGTTATTGCGCCGTGTAGTCTGGGAGGCAATTCATTAATCAGCTAGTTCGGCCCTTAAGTTTTACAGCTTTGTCATTAACCTAATCCTCTGCTATAACCAGATCTCTTAGTATTCTGTGATTGAAGCTACAGAGGTTATTAAATCACCAGATGTAGTCATGACAGGCGATAAAATATCATAATGAGCGAATATAACAACAGTGGGGTCCGCAGTGGCCGCGCGGTCTGGGACCGTGAGTTCGAATCCCACTCAAGCCATGGATGTTTGTCCGTGTCTCTCTGTGTTGTACTGTCCTGTATACAGGTAGAGACCTTGCGACGGGCTGATCCCTCGTCCAAGGAGTCCTACCGAATGTCTATAGATCAAGCCAACGAAAAGTTGGGACTCGCAGTGCTCAGGCACTTGAAGAACGGGTCGTCCAAGTATCCATTATAACAACAGTCTTATGTATATATACGACGTTTAAGGTATGATGAGTCCCTCTTTAACATATGTGACGTATTGAGGCTGTTGATGAAGAACACAACCAACAGACACTAAGGGTTGTTCCGAATACGTTGTTAAACAAAATCCCGGATAGACGGCAACGTGTTGTCGTCCACCTTGGATATTGGTATTGATTATTGGCTGTTGTGAGCACGGTGATGAGCTTCCTGTTTAAAAGAGCGAGGAGTTTCCTGACCAAATAAGCGGAAGTTATGCTGAATTGTCCTTTTGGTTCTTAGCCATCGTATCAGTATAAAACTGTAATGCTTCTCAATATGGATTTCACTTCCGTTATAAGGTGAAAAGGAAGGGCAGAAAGCCCATCTTCTGAGCTTCTCGCCCCCCCCCCTCCAACTTAAGAAAAGCAATTTTATAATTTAGACGATGGCCAGTACAAATAACATTTTAACACAATGTAACGAACCATTGTCAGAAACCTTCAGGTTTTCACCAAACGACAGTTAACTTCTTAAGATGACGTCTTCCCAGTGGAGTTACTTAGTTAAGGCAAAAACATTAAATGTGTTTTATATCTGGAAGTAACCATTTAACAACCAAACGTCGAGCAGGTCTTGCGTAAAATCTCGAACCGGGGGGATGGATGTCGTAACAAGTTGGTGGCTATTCTTTCCAGCCAGTTCAGAAATTTGTGGGATATTAATATAAAATAGGCCTCTACCACTTCCTTTGCCTGTCATCATTCTTTCTTTATAACTTATACAATTTAAAAAGCGTAATTAAATAACAAAAATCAATCAATATTATGACTTCTTTTGTTGCTTTTTCGTGTTTTAAGTTCTGAAAAAATATGTCGGTATGTCATTTTTACTACCACTTAATTAACACTCTGTTGAAACATGTTGCATACAATGTAAACACCTGTGTTTCATTCTACTCGTATGTTATGTAGATTCTGAAGTGCTTAATAATGCTAATGGATGTTCACATTATATTCCGTGCTTTATTACTCTATTGTTAATACGACTTGGTAGCTTTTACGCAATTTTAAAATAATTGAACGAAATAGCAGAATAAGCCAATTATATGCAAGAACAAATTATATTACATCGTATAACCTTGTATGTTCCACAAGAAAGAATGTTTGCTAAGTTTGAAGCAACATGCACCAGAGCGCTGAAACTCAAATTTAAACGAAAATGTTTTATCGTAACCGTCACCAATTTGCGTGCTTCAAGGCCACCGAAGGAACTCAACTCCCCTTTACCTCGCCGCTCCACGTCACAAGGACAGCGTTGCTAGCTCTGCTACGCTTCGAGTTCTGAGCTGTCTTCAAACACCTGGGTTTCGCTTTTCGTGTTTCAACGTTGTGCGGGTTTTTCTGTGACTTTTTGAAGCAAGGAATTTGATGACGGAAACCACAGTGGTTAAGTAGTCTAATATAATGCGTTTCAGAGGTTAAATTCACAAAACATTAATTTTATCAAACACCCGTTAACACAAATTCGCACTGCACTTCCTATTAGAATTTGAAAATAAATTTCACATACTGTGAATGGTTTTCCCTCTTGAAATATTGACTGACCTGAGTAGCTTACACAGCGACGTCTAGACTACTGAAGTGGTTTGTTAATATCATACTTCTTGTTTATTTGTTTGTGACTCTGTTATGAGTAATGTAGAGTTCGCAGGAGACAGTCAAGTAGTCTGAAGAGAGGGCCGCACATAGCGGCTGTTTGCACAACC
Source organism: Zootermopsis nevadensis (assembly GCF_000696155.1). The sequence continues at coordinate 610,441 of NW_019060047.1, forward strand.
CTCGATTGCGTCTTGTTTGTACACAGATCGGTTTTGCTAATAATCTGGTTGCCACGCTGTGTGCAATGCTCCAGCCGTCCGTCCTGGGTGGACACCGTGTCGAAGCCAGTACACACGATTCACATGAACAGTCTCCCATAACATCTGTTTCTTCCTCAGGCAACCGCAAATCAGTGGTTCTCTTTATGTATATAATCCTTGCTATAAGTAAAGCGAATTTTAATTCTCTAAGGCTGTTTTACGTTCAGTGATCTGATAGCTAATCTTCAAATCGTACTGCATTTCAGTTCGTCTTCACATTCTCAATTTTTCGCTGGCATTTCCTCTTACTAACACTATTTCCATCATTCTGCTAATATTTGCACTTGATTGACTGTCATTAAATAAAAAAATGTCGGCTATGTATAATATATAATTAAAATTATTACATGATTGATAATGAGGGGGGCAGGACATGTAACTCGCATTGGAGCAATTATAAATGCTTACAAAAGTTTAATCGGAAGACAGGAATGTAAAAAATAATGACTGTCTTCTGGGTTGTTTCGCCGTGTAGTCTGTTGTAAGTTAGGTGATATTAGTAACGAAATGAGTCGCTTACCGTCTAACATCTTGTCCTTTCCACACGTTTTGTATTACATCATAAATCATCGTCGTTTCTGTTGCATTTTTTTCAGACTCGAACCTAGCATTTGCATCTCATTTGTAGAACAAATGTACTTACAATTCGTTCACTCCTGACACGTAGGTTGGACACACAACTTTAGTTAATGGGTGTCTTTATTTGTATGAGACACCCATAAAATCCCCACGAAACGCTGCAATGAAGCGTACAAAAGTTGTTATAGCAAAAGGACTGTTCTGAGACTATGTTTACTTTGTGATAAATAAATTCGAAATAGACAAACAGTACAAATTGTTTAATGTTTAAATAATAGTGTAAGAAAATTCTGCTGCCCCGTTTTAGTGACTTTTCTATTTTGAAACATATTAATTCATAACCATTCCATCAAACAGATTCAGACAATGATACTACTGACATTAAATTTATACTCTAATATGTTGATGAGCCGGGATAGCTCAGTCAGTATAGTGACTAGCTACGGGCTGGACGACCGGGGGTAAAGCCGGCCGGGACGTGATGCTGACCACTCACCCCCATCTAGTGCCGAGGTCAAGGAAGAGAGGAGCTATACCTCCACTCACCCCAAACGCCTACATGGCGTATTGTGGGACAAACTTACTCTAATATGTTGAGGGGTTTTTCATGTTTATATAGTACCATTCTGCTGCATTTTAAAGACTCTTTTTATTGGAAAGGGCAGAGTACCAGCCACTGCGTTTTTATGACGCTGCTTTACTTTTTCTAGAGCACAACGAGTTAACTGTTGAACCTTATTTAGATTTGTATTCTGCTTCTAGAAATTTCAGTTAGTTAACTGGCCACCTTCTTATGTGAGATACTTATATATTGCGAGTTTTATATTACGTCATTCGAGACGCGTCTCAGCGTGCTGTAGTTGTTAATTCTGCACGAAGGAATTGGAATTGTTGTCACGTACACGCCATTTGAAGATTTCTCCTGTGTGGTGAAATATTTCTGAACATACGAAAAAAACATTGTTCATATTCTCAGCATAATTCCGTTGTAATGATGTGCTAGTTGCTATTTTGAATGAATGCTAGAACGTATATACAGAACACTTGTATGTTTTGTATTTCTGCCCTCTTATGGCTTATTAATTAAAATTATCTGCGATGTCTGTCTATACAGAACAGTCATTGAGCACAGAAGCGTATTATAAATCCCCTTCTGTGAAATAAATAACAGGGCGAACGTTGATACAGGCTTATGGGCGCAGAAAATCCATGCGTCGTACGTCATTCAATCCCTCCATTCAGCCATTGAAGAGTTTTAAGTCGTAGCCATACCTTCTTTGAACGAAGTAGGGATTCATAAAATAAATTCGTTATGTAGAGATCTTAACTATCTGCTCGCAGATACTAAATTTATGTGAAATTTGGTGTTGAGAGTTTGCACCAAAGTTAGCTCGAAAAATAAAGTTAAACATAGCAAATTACAAATTTTAATATTATCTCACGAATATAATATTTTTTGCTGTGTTTATTTTTAGGGTCGAACATTAGTAACTTCTAAAATGACAAAACGTTTAATTAGTGGACAAATCTCTTTGGAAGTATAATTTATATACGCGTATTTAATTTATGTTTCTGTGTTATACAAAGTCCAAGTCCGGCGTATTTTAAAATATTTAAAATTAGAGACCTAATTGAAGTGATTCAGAACATACTTGTGCCCGGTTATATGTACTTCAGCCATGCCTAAATTTAATTTGTAGTTAATATGAGTCCGTCAATCATCCTTTGAATATTATGGATATATCACAGCCACAGACAGTGGTGGAATATTATGTGGTGTACTGATTCAGTAGTAGTAGGGCACACACAAAACCACAATGGGATACCGTACATTCCAGGAATACCTGTTTCATAAATGAATTCGTGACCTGAAATTATGTTGTCAACAGAGTGACATGCAGTGGAATGTCTTACTGTCGACACTTAATTGGGTGATGACAGACATCCCTAATTTCGAAATATAGTATTAATGAAGGTAACATGAGCTTTACATGAAGCACAAATGTGGGGAGATGAGAAAAGCACCCACAGTTTTATTTAGGAAACCTGAAGGAAGGAAGAGATTTGATTGTCGATGGAAAATATAAAACATTCTGTAATTTTACAGAAAGCTGATTGAAATAGCAGTTACTACAATACTTGATAGTCATCTGATGATAGAAGAAGTTGTCGACTTCCGAAATGTCCCGGAAGCCCGTCTGAGATATTCCATTCTGATTTCTGAGAAAACACGCCACTTTTCCATGATTATGATCTGTTGGTTAATGCTGTTTAATGAGATAATCGCCGTCTATAGTGACAATAATACAAAACCAATAAATACTATCAGTGAACAAAATGAAAAGTTGCTAATTGTTAAAGTATGTGGTAAATATAGATACGGCTAGATTTTGTGAGGTAATGTCACTTCTTTCCACTGTGAATATATTGAACTTTTTTCTTAAAAAGAACAAAGAAACTTAGAGGGAATTAAAGATATTTCTTCCGCCATCAGAGATGTGCAACATATCAACCACGACAATAAATAAATGTACTTCAAATGATTTTCAAATATGACTACTCCTTTTACTATTAAATACTCTAAACTCTAATCCTTAAATTTTGTATAACGACTTCGATTACGAGCCTGATTCCTCGTTATTGAGTGTTTGTACATGCTTAATGCCAAGTAGGTACACTGTTTGCACATTTTGTTTTGAACTACCGGCTCCATTGTCTAACGTCCCGCCACTGAGCAAACTGAACATTTCAACACTCTAGCTGCACAATTATGTGTAAATTCCACGTAATTGGGAATGATGGCCACGTGTTCAATACCAGGAGGCTGCTCGTTACTCCATTTTGTGGTTAACGACTTAGAGATTTGGAGTGAGGATTTGTTATTGTGAACAGTGCTTCAGAATAGTTCCCGAGGTACACACTTAGCTTGAATAGGCCAGGAGAAAATGCCGTGTTCTGGTGATTATTGAACATGGCTGTGGAGAGGATCGTGCGTCCTGAAGCCCAGAAACGGGTTTCTGGGCTGACAGAAACCGGAAGAGTCATAACTCAATGCAGTATAACGATGTGTGTGTACTTGGGAGCGGAAAGGAGGCAAGTTGGAAGTGCGAAGGACAATGTGAAAGAAACAAGAATGACATGAAACACGGCGTGTTTTTTGTATAATTCACGTAACTGCGTTTAACCCTTTAAAGCCCAGTGGCAACTACAGGTGTCCAAAAAGATGTATACACAAAGCTGATTTATGTCATGATTTTGAGTATACTCCTTTTTGACACATTCTGTATACAAACAGGGACTATTTCCTATAACGACATTAACAAGATGATTTTTGTAGTGCAGTGTTGTTTTATATGCTATAGTGACTAAATTCTTAAATATTATCCAGATGATCCTCGTCTTCAGATGGTTAAAAACGTTTTACACGTGCCGAAATACACTTTTAAAATTTCTATGAAAAAAAAACATGTGAATGTTTGAAGTTCTCACGACAATGAGGATGAAGATGTTATTTTTCCATGTTGTGACACCATATAGACTCGTATGCAGATACCAACGTTTCGGAGAAATATACTGCCCTCCATCTTCAGGGCTAACTGTGGACATAATATGCTTCTCCGAAACATTGGTACCTACGAGTCTGCACGGCTTCACGACACGGAAGCACGTCAGCATGTGAAGGAAATTTGTTTGATACAGTACGGATTATTTAAGCTTCAAATTAGTGAGCTTCCTGTAACCTGAGTACTTATTTAATGAAATAAATTGCCGTATTTACTCCGAGACCTGCCAAGTGCTGGGGCCCGAGATGAAGCCCCTTTCCTAGGATCGAGCTAGGACAAGCGCACACCTTACGAGAAGGTGATACATGGAGCAATGGTGGAATCCCGATTGTGTCCTAAAACGTATGTAAGTGTTGCTTAGCTGATGTTTAAAGCAATATCAGATTACTGATCTTCTGTAATGTTGCATATTATTGTATATATTTTATTAAGACGTACGTAATTATTTTTTATCTTTCTGTTTAGTGGTGCATTCATGTTCTCTATTACACTGTGTAAGCCTTCTATAATTTGACAGCTTCTCTTTGTTGTAGGCAAATAAATAAGTGAACAATTAAACTATAGTAAAAAAATTATATATATAATCTTGTTAATTGAAGCGTGCGAAACAGTGCTACTAGATTTGTTAACTATCTGAAACAATTTTATATTTCGCGTTGACAAAATTTTGTTATTTCTTGTGACATGTGCCCTTTTATTTCCAACACATTGAAATACACAACACGCTACTGATACATTTATTCATGGCAGCCGTAATGGTGTCTACGGGTTTGTCCTCTGGAACTGGGAGGGGCGTCTCTGAAATGAATCGTGTGCCTGACGAACAAACATTCTGGTATAATAAGGTAATGTGTGTCTAAGAGACCGCTTTGTCCTCATTCTGTCGTCATATCCTGCTTGAGGTGTTTTATTGTAACTGTGGGTTGGGAAAGTTTTCCCTTTGAATTTGACAGAACTACTGCTACGTTTGATTTCGAAGTAGTTATATTGTTGTTTGTTAATTGAAATTCGATGTCTTTGTTAACAATGCCAAGTCTGTCACATGTACACATTGGACAGGACTTTAACCCTTCTGATCCCCTGACGTTGGACGTAAAGTGTATTGTACTTTATAGGCGCGTTTGCATCCCTTCAGAGGGCCTGCTGAAACAGCTCCTCTCGTTTGCCTGACAGGAAATTTCGATAAAAATCGAAAAAAAAACGATCACTTCACGTGAAGGCCTACATGCGTTGTTACGCACAAAGGGGAATTCCCCTGCTGTTTAAAAATGTCAAAGTTCAAGTACTGTCAGCCAGAGTTTCATAGATTGCCTGCATTTTCAAACTTTTTCTCTGAGTTTCAGCGATTAACATGCACACGCTTAACCCCACATTCACCAGGAAATTAATATAGTAAACGTGCTCTTGTATCACTCAAATCTGCTGTTAACTTTGACAGTATGACGTACATTATGTGGTTTAACTTTGAGCGTTTAAAAAATGATTTAATTCTTCGAAATAAGTAATATCTGATAGAAATTTCAGCTGTACATCATTTGTGCCCGCTGCAGCAGTTATGATTTAAAATTTCAATTCCCATTTTCTATGGTCCGACAAGACCTGCTGTGTCAGGGCATAACACAGCTCTTACAGCGTAACAAAATGCGTGTCCATGAGGGAAAGGGTAAGACCACAACGCAAAGCCTTGCTTGTTTCTACCGCAAGTTAACAAATCTAGCATCTGTTGCCGACAGCAGCCATTGTGCTACGGCGCTATACAACAAGCAAGCCCCGAGCATGCAGGTTAGGTTAGGATATATCACACGCTGCTCCGGGCAGCCATCTACTAAAGTAAATGTCACATGAAAATCTAACAACACTGCCACGCGTGTTGTATCCTTCGCTTGTGTAATCTAGTAAGTCTCATGGAGACAGCGGATTATAATGTGACTGACAATGGGACACGTGGTGTGTTGCAAATTTAAATTAACGTGTCCTGAATTGAGCGCAAAAATTTTATAAGTATCAGGATCCTTAATAAAACATACGGTATGCTAACAAGGTGTAAAAGTGGGTGAAAAATGTGCACAGAAACCGGCAGAAATGCAAATAACAAGTTTGTAAAATTAGACAATAAACAGAGTGTAGATATTAATATAAAAACACATAACAGTTACTGACTTTCAGGAGTCCTCGAATAAGAGAGAAGAACAAAACTGTGTGTACGTTTAGAGGAAATTGCGTACAATAACATTCAGTAAAAGTATTACAACATTTCCGATAGCACAACAGCAGGGACGTATCCGGCTAATAATTGTTTATCTCGAAGATAATATAAACAACAGGTAAAATTACAGTTTGAATATTTAAATAGGTGATGCAAAATCAAATATCTTTAATTGAGTAGTGAATTTGATCTGCGTTATTGTATTGTATTGTATTGTATTGTATTGTATTGTCATCCCCATTACAAAACCTTCTTCTAGACCGTTAGACTATGGAAACCATTCGACACTACTACGGCGGGAGTTTCTCCTGCAGCCACGCAACACGCTTGGTAGCGCTATCCGAACAACTTCAACCTCGTCCACATTACGTTCTCTTTTAATGAAGTGAAGATTCATTGCCGGAGGCATATTTCAGAGCAGACACGTACTACTATATACAGGAACTGCTTTAAAAGCACATAACACGGTAGATGTAACTCATCACACTTTTCAACCAACCCGGAAAAATCCCATGCGAACAATCATCCCCTTTCAAGTAGGATTGTTTGTCGTACTGTGTCGTGTTTTATTAAGTGGGGTCTGCTGTAAGTGCATACTGATATGTCGCAGGATAATACATCATAGGCCTACACATAGATGACATACTTTATAAAAAATGAAACAAATGTCTCATATTAATTAATCTATAACTGTGCAGTGTAAAAATGAATTTATTAATGAAACAGCGAATTACACAAGCAGTGTTTGTGTCTAAGTTAATTGCTAAAAACGGAATTTTCTCGATTATAATTAAATGGTTTATTATCAATAATTGTGCTATAAAAGTTAGTCACCTTAAAATCACCTTAGACTAAATTGTTAATTATCTTTCTATGTATTTGAAAATTTCCATTAATCGAGCCAATAAGGTAACTATTGTAGATAACTATCTTCTGGAATGTTGTGCCTTGTGATAGCTCTGATGATGGAAGCAGCAAGCACCTCCGAATCATCGATAAACTTCTGCCAGGTTAAATGGCGCATCATCTCATAAGACAGTCGTCATCATATTCGCCTCTTTGAGAACCTGAAAGCTCAAAAAGGTAACTGTTGTTTTTATCAGTGTATTCAGCCACGCGCCTACACATTTTGTTGAAAATTACCGTTTAATCGATCAGGACGCAAATTTGTGTAGGAGATGCGAGATTTTAATAGATAATTGTCCTGTCAGTGTTTCGCAGGCTTACGAAACCGCCACGTCATGGTACATTCCTATACTGTAGACAGAATAGAATGCCCCCCGATACGAACGGTAGCTGTTTATGCATTGAAAAAAGAGCCGACAAGGGGTCGTCTTCTAGCTTGGGGTTTCAGCTCCTCTCCACAATAAACTAGCAAGTTTCGAAATGTTACACGGGCTCTAGGATTTTTATAACACGACAATAAAAATGTTGGTTCCGCAAAAAGCGGGAAGCTGGTTAAGCGACTGTTAGCTTTCCGAGAAGGACTTTCCTTATGGAATTAATTAGTTAGCCTAGTATAGATGTTTTATTCCAATATTCAGTTAAGATATTCAACGACGTTAGAAATGTATGTATTTGGTATAATAAACACAAAGTGAACAGGTTTATTTTAAAATTTGAATTCAGAGAAAATCGTGCCTCTGTGGACTGTCCTGCAAGACTCCGTGAATAAAAACAATTAATTACAGGACTAGACAGGTTTTCCAAACGCCAGGTTTATTGGGTGATTCACTCACACAGACGTATTAGACGCTCCGGTAGAAAAGAAGACGCGTGTGATATTTTCTCATCGCGTCAAAAACTAACACAATTCGTATTAGCAGGGACCTGGTAAGACAAATTCAAGATGGCGAATGATATTCTGCTTTTGAAGTCACAGAAAGTCCACAGCTATTCATGTGAATGTGGCTCTCTCTTTGTGGGACAAACGAGGCGTCCCGTCGAAAGCCTTATTCAGCGGGCTTCCTGGTACGTACTTCTGCAGAAACCCGAGAAGCTGGTTATTTGTAATCTTCAGGTTTGCACAGTTATGTCTCCTTGTTATGCTCGCAGTTTGTAATTGTGACGGCTGCTGCAAGATGAAAGGGCGTGATCTACATATCACGTTTTATGATACCGATAAGATAGGACGTCGATCAGCAAATAAAATATGGTCCCAGCAAGTATAGGGGTAAATAACGAGGCCTTGTCAATCGAGTTCTTCTGGTCTGTGACTCCACGGTCTTTTCTAGCCTTAGAGAACATTGAAGGAGAAAGAATTAATTTCTTGGCTTCCACAAATAAGCATTTTGTTCTATCGTCTCTGAACTCACTACCAACTATTTTTTCTAAACGTTTGTCATCATATTGTACGTTTGAAGATCGTATTGATAGTTTATGAAAAGTTTGTGTCTTCTGTCAAAAGTGAAGAGTCTCGCTACAATAGTTAAAAATAATTTCGCTGATTTGAATCGGTCATTTGGAGAATCACGTGAGTAAACAGTTTGAAATAACACAGCTGTTGCTACCATGGCAGTCACCCGGGGCAATTGCATAATTTTCGACAGGAATCACGTCGGTGGAAATCTTTACTGCGCTTGGACGATCTTATCTTCAGACTCGGAGCCGTGAAAACCTCGAATCTTACAATCTTATCTTTATTCTTTTTTCAGGCAAAATGACACGAGTCTTGGATTCATGCTATTTTGCTACGCGGTTTAGGTTTAGGTTCTGACCATAAAGAGGCTACCGAACCCACACTGATTTAAATAGGTCACCCCAGCAGGGACAAAAAACATAATCACCTGAGTCATGCGATGTTCCTTCAGTATTATGTGGGTACGCGCAAAAACAACACAAATCCAAAAATGACTACAGTTTGTAAGTCTGGATGCAGGAAAGTTTTGTGGCTGTGATAAAAAAATAATTACTTTTTAATTAATTTTTGGGAGAAATAAATCAGTTGTATAATAAATAGTTTTTTTAGTAGCGTGTTTTTAAAGTTTCCTCGAAAGTGCGTTTTTTGGGCTCATTGATTTAGCAAATGTTCAATTCAGCCATGGAAATTGAATACCAATTGATAGTTCTACTGAAACCAAAATTAAAAATAAATTAAAAGTATCAAGAATATGACATGGTCAAGCGATCATTGTTTTGTTATTTTGTCTTTCTTGTGTTGTTTTTTTATTTGTTCCTTTGCTCATGTATAATGTGAGTAAATTGAATATCTTTATGTCACAGTACAAGTATTTTTAACGAAACTCCTGCCCAGGAAAATTGCTTAATCAAATGCAGGTGGTTTGTTGTGATTATACGCCATGCAACTACGACATACAGGAATAGAATATATACAGATAAAACCTGAACACACCATTTTTACCTCACGCAATGTGAGTGTCGATTATTACTAATAGTTCTCAACCAGGATGTCCAGTGTCCGAGTCACGCAAAGGAATCTTTTATTGCACGCCAAAGCGAACTCTTGTTGCGCGTACTTCAGTTTTAATAATGCTGCAGTATTACAGTGCTACTGTTCTGTTGGGGACACATGGACTGGCTTGATTATTGCAATGTGTACACGTGATTTTGCGTATGACAATTCAAAGTGGACTACGAGGCATTGGCAGGCGGATTCGTTGTTTATTGCGGACGTGTGTTTTGTGTGCATTCAACACGTCGATGTAATTGTTGAGCAGACAAAAGGGAATTCTGTTCAAAACGGAAATATAAAAAAAATTCGTTCAGTTATCAGGTAGGATGTATTCAGACGGTCTGAATGGTTACCGGCGTGGACGAGAGGAAGTGACCTTACACATGAAACACGTTAATCCATTATGCAGCCCAGCTAAGTTTTCCACTGTTCATCCACCTACGTTAAGTTTGTAATACGCAGAATGGTAGAGAAGTTACTGTACGAAGAATTCTGTCTTCTGGGCTGTTCCGCTGTGTAGTCTGGTCGATGTTAACCAACGTTTCAGAGGTCATACTGCCTCCGTCATCAGAGTATGAAGATTTATGTCTTCTGGGTTGTTGCGCTGTGTAGTCTGGTCGATGTTAACCAACGTTTCAGAGGTCATACTGCCTCCGTCATCAGAGTATGAAGATTTATGTCTTCTGGGTTGTTGCGCTGTGTAGTCTGGTCGATGTTTACCAGAGGTCATACTTCCTCCGTCATCAGGGCGATTCAGTATGACCTCTGAAACGTTTGTAAACATTCACCAGACTACGCAGCGCAATAGACAGAAATTTTCATACTCACCGCTGTGAAAACCTCAAATCTTACAAGCTACTGTACCTTTAATTACACAATTTAGATATGCTTAAAATTCTTTTATTCTGGTTGGTTTTTAAGAAGATTTTTCTTTCGTATAGCCTAAAAATTGACTTCTTGAAACCTTTCTTTAAATAATCTGTAACCATTTGATGATCCTGAATATTTTTTCTGTAAATTCTAGGGGTACGGTGATTTCTCGGCTGTATTGTTTATACGAAATCTTTTCAAATTTTACTGTAGAGTATTCTGCGTGTAGACTTTTGTCAGAATGGCTAAAATTATCGACCGTTTGTATTTTTCTACGATTCGCTGCCGTTAGTCGACATGGATCGTGCTGAAGTCCTGTGAACTCTAATTCTTGTATGTTTACTGAAATAAATGGGTTTTAACACTTCACTACATTGTTTCGAAACTCGAGGTAACGTTCATTACAATTTGCAGAAAAGCTCTTGTTCTTGAAAACGGTATTTTCCTTATAAGGAAATGTAATAGGGTTGGCTCTGAACACCAGATAACCACAGCCACTGCATAGAGAGTTTCTGCGGAGGATTTCACTTTGTGCATTACTTAATGCAATTGAGTTTCATTCTACATCATCAACATATTCAAGTGTGAATTTTCCACAGTTCCTCATTTCATTTGTACATCGTTTGTAGCTGAGTAGGTACAAATGTCGTCTACAAAAGGTTAACTTATTATTCATTTGAGTAACAGTTGATGTGTATGTATAGATCATTCGGAGATTAAATTCCATTCGGAGATTAAATTCTAGACTTACGGATACTAAATTATTGTTTTCTTCACTTTACATCCTGAAGACATACATCTTGAAACTTCCTGCGTGTCTCAACTTAAAATCATTTGTAGTCGAGTCAGGAAGAATTTCGACTATAAATAATTTCTCAAGAAGTAATTTAGTAACAAGTTTATACATGTAGAAATTATTTAAAAAAAGGAAATCGATTTATTATCTCGGTTAATTGTATCACTTCCCATTTTATTAAATTAGGAGGGTTTGCAAAGTGTTAATTACTGAGTGTCTTGAACACTTCGCTCACGCTGAACAACTGTTTTTGTTTCTGTTTCAAATGTCGGGATCGCATTCACCCTCATATGATACTTCGTGCTTCGTGATGTAACATAAACCTCCGGCCTTAGACCTAAAAGATAAGGATAGAAGGGACAAAATCAGGAGGTTCAATAATGAAAGATTAATGCCACACTCTTTGCCAGAATAAACAGTTGTCCAGCATTCAATTTGTAGTCTTATTTCTGGAGCTGGTCCATGGCAGTCTCCTAGGTTCAACCGGTGTTTCGGTATTTGTTACATTTAGCCTACACTTCATACAACTGTGTCAATTATAGCAACCACAAGAATGAGCGAGCGACAAAACGTCTCTGTAGGCCTATTGAACAAGAAATTGCAGTCCACAAGTTAAGTAATTTTTCGCGGTAAATTCGTCCCAGAACAAACAATAGCAATTTTTGACTGTTGTATCTTGAATAAACAATTTTTTGTTCGAGAAAGTCCATGTCCTGTCACAATCCGACGTTTCGCCAGTGATATCTTTGAAGGCTGCTATTTGTCTCAGTTTTGATCGAGTTGCTTTTTCCTTCTTATCAAAATTATTTAATTTTATATTCATCTGTTATTTTTGGTATCATAAGAAACCTTAATCAGTATTTCCACTTATTATCTTGTGTAATTCTCTGCTTGTTTCTGTATACTCAGTCTATGTCAAAGATAATATCTAATAGTACTGACTGCTGTGGCGTAAGTTCACATACCATACAGTTCTCCGTTCTGTAATTTTTCAGTTCTCGTGTCTCTTCATTTCTCTATTCCCTCACCTCCAGCTCGAATACGAATAGCATAAATGTATTTTTAAGTGAAAATTTCATATCCAAATAATTGAAGTCGATTATGTTACAGTTTAACTCATTCATACTTCTTCTTTGTTAAAACGTAAGGTGTCGAACCATTTTCAACTGAATTATAATAAAGATTTCTTAAATTTACTTTACCATTAATGTCATTAATATGACGTAAATTGTAATAATAGTAATAATAATAATCTAAAAATAAATTTGTCTACTCCTGTTTAAAGACAGTGAATTATATTATTATATATATTGTATAAAGTTGCACACGACTTAGGTACCTAATCAAAGTAGTTATAAAATATAGGCCCCAGTTACAATGTAATTAATCTGTTCTTAAACGTAAATATTACGGGGTAAGTTTTATAATTCGCTTGTAAACAGTGCTCTTAATATCAGTTCCTGATAGAGGTTACAAGGTCGATGGTTCGCAGAGCTGGAAACGTGTATAGGAAGTTCTCTTTAGAGACTGGAACAGAGACGTGTAGCTTCATAAATTTTTCATCAATTCTATGGACACTGTGACAGGAAGATCATAAAAGAAGATAATTTCTAATGAGGTTTGAATTCTGCGAAAAAGCTATCCTCTTACTACGTGATTAGTTTAGCCCTTTGTGTGAAAATAACGTCGGTTTAGTATTAGGCCAGGAAACTTTGCTACTATTTATTCTCTAAGCCAGCAAGTTTCCTCTGCTGGCTTATCAGGGCAGATTTTGTAAGACCAGGGCTCTCATTTTGAGAGAATATTGTACCATGTTTGTTGCTGCAGATTGTCGCTTTATGTGTATTGACGTTGCCCAGAGCTTGACAGGAAGGCTCAGTTAAGTGCAAGTTTGGGAAATACTCATCCTTCCTACCTCTCTATGTTGTCTAGATACTGTGTGTGCTCGTGTGTTTTTGAACATAGTCTACCCAGAGTGTCCCTTAATTGAATGTCAAAAAGTGTATAGTGTTGTTCAGTGTTGAAAACTGAACAGAAAAGCTATAATGCATACGTAGCATAAGGGGCTTAGTTATAGAGAAACTTGATGTCATATAGATACTGTATTTTGATCCTGTGCGAGACTAACAATCAATCAGAAAACTTCTTATTTTAACAAATTAGAAAACAGTATGTGATGTCGTCAACAAATCATGAAATCTCTTAACCTAATCAGTCATATCGGAATTGGACGCGACTTAGTTGTTACGTGTCGTGACGTCTTGTATTTAGCCAATGCTGTTTGACACAAAAATAGTGGAATCCAAACTACATTTCAAGGATTATTGATATAAATGAATGTTATATTATCAGGCAGTTTTTGAAAGTGTCGTTTCCCATTAGGCCATCTCGTTTGTTGTTCGAGAAAGATTTTCGAGTAATCGAGTTACTACTGTATCATAAATCCATTGGCATGAAATAGAGGTTGTCAAGGAAAGTGATGTAAAAACCAGTTAATGGATAAGAGACGATGGAACTAAGGTTCTGAATGTGTGCAGTACATCGGAAGCTCAACAGGTGCGTTCGGCAGCTGAGCCCAATAAAGTATTTATGCCATCATGTAAAGTGGCCGCTAAAACTGTCAGATCTAAATTAAAGTTGAAGTCGTGAAATTCCCCAACACCAAATTGTAACAAATTGTTTTGTCTGTCGTCTACTTCTTGTACATAAAGACGGACAGACAGACGAATGAAATTATAAGTATATGAACGCTCCTAGAAAGGGAAAAAAGTTGTTTCTGCATGCAATCTTAACATCGTAAAGACGTATGGGAGAATGGAGGTAAAGCTCCACGCAGCCTTTAGGTCAATACTGGACAGAAGTGAGTGGTCAGTTGCCTGCTTTGTATCATGGAAGTAGTTAACTGCACAGAGCACAATTATAATGGTTATGACCTAGTTTGTGGTTGGATACTCAGACTGAACATTTTCTGGTAAGGAGGAAGATTAGAAAACACAAAATAGATTTACATAAAGAAGGAAACTGAGAAGAAGGAGAAACAAATCGAAGCAGTAGTGACGGCCCCCAGCTCCGAAATTACTATGAGCATTGTTTAAGTATGTGACATGTTCAGGTATGTTTGGGTTATCGTATAATGCAAGCCTCTGAGAAGGTATAAAATGCTCCGAATCAACGTTTATCAAACCACAACAGAAATTTCTAAGGGAAATGATACATCTTAAGAGTCTGGGTGAAAATGAGTCTTATTTATTTACTGTTGCAATGGTGAGATTATGTTTCTACGAAACCGACAGCCTACGGACCCATTGTTCATCCGCAGACGTTATGTGACTGAATATAGTGGATCGGTGGAATGATACTGGTAGGGAAAAGCCGGGGTGGGGGGCGACAAACCTATACAAGTGCCACTTTGTCCACCATAAATCCCACGTTGACTGCACAGGGACCGAACCCGATTCTCCGCTGTGAAACCGTCGACAGACCTGTCACTGCCGTTAATGAGTCTTGCTGAGCGTTCACAGAGTTTACTGCAAAGTTATCACCAAACTACTTTGCAGTTCCCTTCATTATAGGAGTTAAAAGTATAATCCTCTCTATATAAATGCTAATTTAAGCAACAAAATCAAGTGGTTTAATGGTAATACAGATTGAACGTAAAAGTTCTGTGATCTTGTATTTTAGCCTCGTGTCACAATTAATCCGACTTTAATATTCATAATAGCACGTTCGAGGAAAAATCTGCGTAAAACGAAGCATGTAAATGCTAATTAACCTTGGGTCTTAAACACTAGATTTTTTTAAACATAAACGTGTGGAATTCTAGACCAAGTTTCGTCATTGGTTCGTTCCTCAGAAAAGACCACGAGTGACATATGCAAGATTAGCATAGCAATATTTTTTTGACAATGGCAATTGTCTAAGTGGAAAGGATGAATTCCCGACGTTTCGGAGGCTTGAAATTTGCCTTTATTTTAAGGTAGAGAAAATACGGTATCTAGTGTGTTCCGCCAGCCGTACGGGAGATGGTGTCCGTCCGCCCTCTTCAGCTCCAGACACTGGATGAATATTGATGAAATTTGGTATGAACTTTATGGTATTGGAGGCGCCGGTCACAGTGGCCCGGCGATCTGG
Organism: Zootermopsis nevadensis; assembly: GCF_000696155.1. Next base: position 626,079 of record NW_019060047.1, read on the forward strand.
GACGTGGGCCTTGTTCGCTTGGACTCTGGGACCTTAGGTTCGAATCCCACTCGAGGCATGGATATTTTTCGACGTCTTTCTGTGTTGTGCTGCGACGGGATGATTATTCGTCTAAGGGTCCTTCCAAATGTCGAAACTGATTTACAATTTCAGAGGTAATTCTGAATTGGAATTGGCGAAGAAGCCATTGGAGGCCATCCAAAAGTCGAAAATTTTATAAAGATGGCTGCTCCGTGTTGTCTGGTAGAGTTTTTCCGACGCTTCAGAGGTGCTTGCTGATTTCATCATCAGGGCGAGAAATTTGATGCGATTCTTTGTTTCAAATCCTTAAAGCGAACGTAACCGAATATTCTTTAACTTCCAGTAAAACATGGTCAGCAAATTTATAAAATCAATAATTTGTCGCTAACAAACACGTTTATGCTTTGACCTGCTGTTGGCGCCTTGTGTATCATCCATATGTTATGTAGCATGACGGCTATCACCTCTCAGTTGTTTGCTTGTTTTATCCTGTGGCGCCCTGCAAAGCGTCAGCTGTAGGGAACAAGACAGTAGCGCTGTGCGACGTAACTTCCATGTTGTTAGATTACTCTCAGTACTCGTTATAGTTCAAAATATTATTCTGTTCTTTCAGTCTGTTATCTAAGAACGAAAAGCCTAAAGTATGTTAAACTACTTTTTCCAGTTGTTTTGTATCGGTGTACAAATTTCTTTCTTCGCCGTTAGGAAAGGGCGTAGATTAATGGTGTTTCTGAGACAAATATTTGGACGTAAGAAACCGGCTTTATAAAAATTTGGAGATTCACTATTAGGTTTCTCAGATTATTTTTTTGGAACGTGATTTCTTACTTTCGATAATTTTACACGATTAACGGCTCTAAAATTGACAGCCGAAGTTTCACGTTTGTGCCAAATTTCTGAGAGTTCTATCACACTTAGTTTCAGCAAAGAAGAATGTATTCAGACTTATCTCGTACAAGTTTACCGACTTCTCAGAGTTGCTTACTGCCATTATCATCAGGGCTCATCTTCGCTGCTATGGTTGTGCCTCTATGTTTCATGGAAATGGTTTGTGAACCCCTACGATGGAAGCAGTAAGTACATTGGAAAGAACGTAAATTTTCACGAGACAACATTGCTCAAAATTCCAGAAGACTGTCGCCTTTGTTATCAGCACGATGAGAATTTTAACTCTCAAAAACAGAAACAGCAAAAGCGAAGAGTTTCTTACTTGAGATCTCTGTCGTGGCTAATGAGTGAACGAAGAGTGAAGTATTTCCTGCTTTAATCACTATAGTTTTACTTGATGAGCGTATGGACTCCGCGACACTAGTTAGTGGGTTGTTGGAGAACTAACTGTATCTGAATTTGAATAAACGATCTCAATGTTCGATCGCGATGCCCCCAACTCGAAACCCAGAGGTCATTGCGCCGTGGATTACTCACCGGGGAATCACGTGGTGTTGGCAAGAATTCCCCTTGATACATTTGTACACAACGAGTATGATATAAAGGACCGTCCATCTAAACCATACGTTTCTCTTAAGAATCTTTGTCTTTGGTCATCGAGTTTCTTTATTAGTTTCTGGAAATCTCTTATACTTTTGTTGTTCCATTTTTATATTCGCCATCTGTAAGAGATTTTACCGATTCTGAAGAGACAGTTAGAACTTTGTTGATGTTCGAACGGTATTTATATTGATTTTCTGAAAATTTTGAAAGTCACACTGAGAAACTAACCGCACTCCCTTTCTCGAATGTGAATAGTAACAGAGTTAATAAATAAATGCAAAGATGTAAAGATAAATTAAAATTTTCAGCATCCGAAGATATTATAAGTATGATGATTGAAAGAGTTGCTGCATTCAGAGTCGAAGCCCCCGCTCCTTACAGAAACTGCAGAGAGAGTATCACCTGTATTGAAGCACGCAAGGTTGTAATAAATAGAATTAGCATGCTATATAATTTAAGTATTCAAAGTTTTAATACAAACAATTAGTCAGAACCTTGAATAAATTCGAATTAACACAACCAATAAGCAAAGTTTATAGTAGCGTCAGAAAAGCAGCCTGGGAAGAATGGTCTGTAATTGAAGCTGTTGATTTTGTAGGTAGACAGACAATCTTCATTTGGCGTATGCTGGACACATTAGGCGTAGCCGTGGTAGTGTAATTGTATTTTCGCTCGCCGAGACATTTTCCAAACACGAAAATAGCATTACGGAACTGGTAATCTTGACACACAGACGGAAAGCAGGAGGGGAAGCAGAGAATCCGTAAATTTCACTTACAGTTAAGCAGTGGGATTTGGCCCTTGAGAGACAGTGTGAAAATTGCGAAGCGGCGAACCAAAGATAAACTCTGCCTTCGTTTGACAACAGCTAATCTAAGAATAAATTTACTTCTTTAAACTTATTTCGTGAAAACTGACTATTTACCTAATTGTTAGTAATATTAATTGATGAAATAAACGTATCATGCTGTGTACAAGAAATATTTCCACTGAGACTGTCAGTCACCAGGTGGTGCAAAATGCAGCCGGTCTGGACACGGTCGAGAAGAGACAAATAATCGGTCGTCCAGCCTGTAACCTGTAGTAGCCGTCACCAAATTGCACGCTTCAATATTACAGGAAAATCGAACAATTTTGCATCAGCAACAACGGAGCCCAGGCGAATGAAGACAGCTCTCAACCAGCAGCGTAGCAAAGCTAGCTACGCTGTACTCTTGACTTTGAAACTCGAAGGAAGCGGCGGGAGGGGGGGGGGGTAACTGCTGAGAAAGTCATTATACCAACCCAGTCACCTGCTCTCTAGGAATTGGCACAGAGGATCGCAAAGGAATCGAGAATACTACAAGTGCCCGGATTTGAAGATCCATCTCCGAACGGCGCGCATACAAAGCTTGTTCGCTGCTCCTCAAGGATCTCTTTGTGAACTGTCAACAACCATCTCTCACATTCCACGTGTTCGAATTCAAGGAAGCCTAGGTTGCTACTGTAAGTGAAATGTAATCACATTCTGCTGCGTGAATTTAATTACGCTTTTGATGCCTTCCATATATTTTAATTAACCTCTGCGAATAATATAACGATTATGATAATAATAATGGCAATTTTTAAATTTGTATTACATATTTTCAATTAAAATAATTGTTATGTATTTTATATTGTGCAAATTTATATATGGTTCAATTTATTAAAGAAATTACTACGTGTATAGAATATTATTTAGTGAACATCAACTCAACGGAGCAGAGTTGTTGAGAAGCTGATAGTTTCTCGGCTGCCACTAAACTTCCTTTATTTAATGGAACCCAAAGTTTCATCACAGTGTTGACAACAGTCGGCCTCTGTACCCTAAATTGATCCAGATAAACCTAGTTCAGTCTCTTAGAGCCTGTATCTTTAGCTCCAAAATATTGACCTCACACCTAAGGTTAATTTCTCGTAGGGTTTTCTCACTTCAGTCTGTATCAGTCTAATAATACTCTCTAACTGGTATATTGCATGAAATTAACCAAAAAATGTTCAGGAACGGTTCAGCGGTTACTATTTTGAAGTCTTCTGTAATTTTCAGGATACTCTTATGGTAATTAGGAGTCATAAATCCTTGTTGCGCACCCTTTACATTAATTTTGCTCCAGCCCTTTGTATTACGATCCTGCTGCGCAAGTTGAACAAGAAGTGAGTTATTACGTCACACTGCGGGGCAGGCTTCTGCGTGTGATCAAAGCAAAACGACCTGATTCTGTCCATGTTCAAATTACCCTGTAATATGTCGGGCACAAGCCTTGAAACTATAAGGAAAATTATTAAATTATTTTTTTATAAAACGATAAAGAGTCGAATGATGCATATTCAAGACGTTATTTATTTTAAAAAAACTAAGTTCTTTATTTTAAAATATATTTTTAGGTTTTTTCCTCATTAACTTAAGACTAAGTATAGTATCAGAAAGCTAGTGTAGAACAGGCCTGTACAAACTTTCCATGAGTTTAGAAGCCACTTATAAAAACTAGGAGCCAAAATATGTGCATATGAGACATGGAAATAATATTTACATTGTTTTATGCCCCTACGCTGAAGCTATCATCTGTTGGGTGGAATCGTAATTACATTGTAAGAATTTTGAAAATGTTACATAATAATGTGTAAAGGTAAAAATCTTCAGAATAATTTGCAAAAAATTCTAGGCTGTCATAAACATTTTAGTCAACAGGGATTCGTACAGACCTGACATAGAACATAAGGAGCTTAATATTACTTAACACAATACATTATTAAGGCGGTAAAATTCAGGAGAGTGACTTTATGTGATCATGAACAAGGTAAAAGTGGTCAGCTCCGTCGCATCCCATTAGTTAAGATGCAATTATATTCGTAGGCCCCTCCTCACGTATAAGAACGACAGATGTTGGAAGTGCCATTTTACGTGGAAAACTACGCGATTTAAAATTTTGTCTCTTTTGCGCCGTTAAACCTGTCATATCTGAGAATTCAATTTTCGTCTTTACTTGGCCTATATTTGAAAAAAATTTATTTTAGAAGCTTATAGTGTACCACTAAATAACCCTTAATTTAACATCGATCCCCCTATCCTCTTAGAAAAGTATCTATATTTCTGACTGTTGAACCAGAGAAAATGAACCTGTCGTCTTATTTTGCTTGAGGTAGTGCGTCTTTGATCTTCTTTCCAGAAATATTATAAACTGAATTATAGAGGTTTCTCTTCGGAAAGATTACAAATTTCAGGCATCAGTTTCTCCCTTTATATCTTTCAATCCGTTTTGGACCTGAGTCATCTTTGAAATGCCTGAGGCACTCAAATCTGCGCCTTCTTCCAGAATATTCTCTTCGTAAGCTTCAACGCGTTATCAAGCTTCTCAGAATCTGTACTTTGCCGAAGCACAAAAATACAAACGAAGAGGTCGCGTTACAGTTGTAGTTAAGAGTCGTCTCTCACAAGTATGAAAGTTAGGGGGAGGCTGGTCGATGTGAAACAGTATGTCAGAATCGATGGTCTTTTATGGAATTCGCGACCAATGAGCTGCAGAGATGTCCGTTGTCACTACCCCCACACGTGCTAGGATCAGCGGCGCATGAAGTGAAAAAGATGAAGTGTCAGGGAGCGACCCTGTTTCCGTATCCATGGTTGGTAATACCGCAGTGATCTGGATTTGAGAGCCTGTGGCCAGTATTGTATTAAATTCGCTGGCTGAGAAATAGACACACGACAGCACGTATAAGGTTTTTTTATTTTTTTTATTTTAGGAATTGAGATCTCTGTAACTTCGGCTTTCTGGAATGAGCAGCGTCAGGTGTTAAGAATTATCCAGGGTTTCGGCTAACATTGCAATGGCCAAAACGTTAAATAATAATAATAATTAATTTAGTAAATTAATTAGTAAGTAGTAATGTAATATATAATCTATTGTAACCAAAAAATAAAAATGTTGATAAAATATTTAATACTCGCTAACACTTTTTACTATACCTTGACTTTCCGGTCCGTGTTGGAGTACATTGTAGCGAACTCGTGTTGGAGCAGATAAAAAATTTGTCCTTGTCATGTCATAAGCGTGAAATTCTTTGTCTGGCAGACTGGAACCAGGTACAAAGCTTTAGTTTCTTGTAGAAGGCCAGTAAGCATTAAAAAATATTTCTGCAAACTCGTATCTCCTTGTACTATGCTTAAAAGGGTCCAAGTCTGTCGCCTTTTTCTGCATACCTTCATGTCATATTCCAAATTTTTCCTTCCTTCAAAGGAATTTTTGTGAGCACGGCCATAAATGTTACAGCTCCTGATGCTGTGATACGAAGGTTTAAAATCTTCTTAGAGTTCTCTTTTCTCGAAACGCTAAGGGCAGTGCCAATTAATCGTTTTGGCGTGTATAAAACGCAATATCGCTGCTACTTACTACCAAAACATTTCCTCAGGCTCGTCTTTATGCCATGCTTCTTCTCTGGTACTTCAAAAGCGCATTAAATTAAATTATCACGTCCTTCTGAATTCTTGAAATGTCTCATAGAATTCTTTTTTCAGTACAACTTATAAAAATATTGTAACATAATAAGTATGCAGTAATGCGTAAGGAAATATTCTTTAAAACAGAATGAAATAGGGCGCGGGTTTTTCGGCAAGATTTCTTTAATTTGAAATCCAATCAATCTGTAGTATGTGAAAGTAAAGGAATTTCCAAATAAATTAAATTCCTTCATATAACGAAGGTTTTCGTGGAACAAATTAAATTCTTTATACCGGGGTTCCCTCTACTTGTATTATCTTTCGTGCCCCATCCTTCATTTAACCACTTTAATATTCGTGTAGAGTGGCGACGTTAATCTCTTCCTTATGCAATCTTTCCTATTCGACTTTAATTTCTTACATCTAAATATTTTTCTCGGTATTTTGTTCTCAAATACGCTTAATGTATTATTTTTCCTTCAGATATTTGCCGGCTATCTGCCGTGGGATATCTGTCCACGCCAGGTATGCATTTTCGCAAACGTAAATCTAATTTCGTTGGCACTTACTCTTTAGATTGAGTCAGAGACGAATGCATCCGCAGTGGAACATAAAGTGCCTCCTCGAATTTGAAAAGTTTAAATTTAATTGTTAACTAAATTAATCCATAAACCAGAATAACGTCGTATAAAAACTCAGAATTAGCCTTCAATTTCAGCACACGCTACAAACATGTCTGTAATTTAAAATTCACCGAACAGATTTCTTTCATTTAGGACCATTGAACAGTTGGTTCTACCGGAACAGAAATCGTATAGAAGTGCTTGTTTTCAATTTGTCATATCTGACGTGAGTCTGATTTTGAATGCAATTTTCTGTTGAAACATTCATAGTATGCAGATTTGTTCGTTATTACGAATAAACACGAGCACGCGAGGTAACCTGTTGTACTGCGCTGACAATTCGGGAGTAAATGAAAACTACAGTAGGTGCCAAGCTGATAGTCAAATGTTTTCAGTATACTATAGGTCACATTATTGGTTATATAGAAAACGTAAACAACGTGTGCTGTTCTGACGCAGTGAATGAAACTTTATTTATTATCCTGTGATTTAAATGCAATGGAAAATTTATCAGGTGAGGGACTACACTTCTACCCTGAAGTTCGGCGTAGCAGGATTCTCCATATTATTTGTGTTATTATATATATATATATATACTTTTTGTTTCTAATTTTAATTTTATTTCTCTATTATTTTGTGTACAGACGAGTCTTATACCCTGAAAATGGAGACAGTATGTTTCATCGAAACGTTGGTATCCACCTACGAGTCTACACAGCATCATAACGTATAAGGACAACATCGCCAACTTCGTTTAGTTAAGATATTAATAATGCATGGATTACCGTTGTCTTATACCTTGCATTCTTCCAAAACGTCGTAAAACAGGTGCTATGTAGGACGCGAACTAGATTGTTACTTTTGTTGCTGACGACAGCTTTGTTATGTCTCATAAAATGTTTAATTATAGAAGGATAACTTTTTAAACCCGCTCCCTTATACGCAGCATGTACAGTCCTGTTTCTTTAAGATTGCCCCCGGCATGCGCGAGAGAATGGGGAGGGTGTCAGTAGGGGAAAACAAGGGAGCGAGTTTACATATCGTTAGCGGAAGAAAAATTAGTGACAGTGCAGCTATGAATTTGTTAGGAAATATTGGCAGTTAATTGCCATGGGATATGTTGATGTATTATAACGCAGGGTTCTTGTTGTTACAACACGATACTTGTGACTTGCCGCTGCCTCTCATTTCGTCATGATTTTGTAATCTGCTAAGTAAAGGCGGCATATTACAGCTGATATTGTTGCGCTCGTTAAACTCAGTACACTCGATAGACTGCCTCTAGTACGCAGAAAACTGACTCCTATAGTCCCTGAAAGGACGTGAACAAGTTTACAGCGCTGACGTCATATAAAAAGAAAGGACTGTGTTGCAGTGTAATAAAAAATATATGGTCATTACAAATAACCATAAGTTATAATTATCTTGCGTAAACATTTTTATGGTCGTGTCCCTTGACAAATAATATACTGTTGAGGAATAAACAGGGACATAAAGTCGTTTCATCCAACTAAAAAATGAAGACCAAAAGGAAATGAGGTACGTAGATATTTTCATTCTGCCCCAATTCATACATTCATATATTACGAAATTTTACCCAGTTACCTCTGTTTCAATTGTTGAACCGAGTTTTGTGCATCTCATCGGACCCACTGCAAGTGCATTTTCATGGTTCTTCCATACTAACAGACCCATTGTATCCTTCCGCAAAAAGCGATTTCGAATACGACTCGTAGTGTGTAACGCTTGACTGACTCTGATTTGTTTCTTTATGAAATCGACAGGCTGTGACTAATTAAATACAGCACTGGTTTTGTGGTTTTCGAATGTCTAGGTGTTCCGTAGGAGACTATTTGAATCAATGGTGTGGATTATCAATTTGTTGCGTGGTTGTAAGGTCCTTTGTCTTCAGAATGCACAGGCTACATCCTGGGATCACTACCCATCCTCCAGATAATAGATTCCTGTGTTATATAAACACTTTTTATACTTGTTTGAATGATTCTAAAGAAGAAATTCGTTGACTTACGTGATCACTATCTGTGTTACAGTAATTGAACTTACGAAGTGACATAAATCTAAAGTGTTCTGAAGATGGCTGTCTTCTGTTATGTTTTGCACCGTGTAGCCGTGTAAATACTGACCGAAGTTTCGCCCTGATAATGAAGTCACACGTCGGTTAATATCTATGTAAGTGAACGGCTTTGCATCCGAGAAGACAGTCTTATTCTGGTCGCCGTCAGAACATCAAATCTCAAGAAATTGTATTCATTACGGAGTTAAGAACAGATTAATTTCGTAGATGCTAACTTTTGCTCTCCTTCCTAACTAAACACAGTGAGTAACATAGCGTATATTATATTAAACCTCTGTATATTTTAAAAAAAGTTCCCAAATGAAATTCTGTGTATATTCTATGTCTGTTCCACCCCATCTACATGCCAAGTCTATCATGTGTTTTTATATATCACTGTTTTAATAGTACTGTGTCGTCTCTGGTGGATATTCTAACTCATAGTTACAGAAATTCGAAGTGCCAATGTAGTGAACATGTTTCACCAGAATTTTCACAAATTTCTCTTTGGTTATTCAACGGATTCAGGAGCTGAAATAGCGATGTGGGTGAGACCGTGTGTTCCCGGAAGATGCGTATTCATGTATATGTATTCATATAGAACGCTTTAATGCGAAAATATTAGCTGTGTGGTATGCGAATAACTGAAGTGTGGAATTAAGTTTGGGAAACGGACCTATATAGAGTATGACAAATTCAGAAGAGCAGATTTGAAACCAATGTGTACAAATATTACTTCATCCCTGCAAAAACTAAGTTATTCCTTGTCATCTGGGGAATGCTGTGTTCACATAACGAGGCTCAATATGTTCTCCGTGTTGAGGACACTGGGATTATAAATCTTTTTTCGCCACTGTTACATTCTGACGTAAGAGTAGCATTTTAAAAATAGAAACGAAGATTTCTGGACTGAATTTATGAACTGTCTTTTCTACTGCACATGCTTAAATTCTACAAAACTTTAATACTTTTAGTGCATGTTTAAAATCCAACTACAAAGTGTGATTTGACTAATGAGTTTTTGAGCAGAGGAATGGTCATAGGATCCAATCCTACCTGAGTCAGAATTACTTGCAATTTTAGAGTTTTATGAACTTCTGTAATATCGCAGTATTCTGTTATCATTTTCTAAATAAAATTCATGGATCCCGTGCTGTAGCCGCACGGTTTGAGGCACAATGCTTCGGACAGGTGATACGGAATGCGCGCTGGTTCGAGTCTCGGGGGAGAAGAAATTTTCTCATGAGCTTTCGACCGGTGTATGGTACCGATGCCAACCCAGCATCATGAGGAAATTGGGGAGCTACAATGGGTAGCGTCAAGCTAGTTGACTTTGGCTCTCTGGAGCTGTTACCCCACGGATTTCATTTCAATTTTTAAGTGAAATTCATGGTTCTTAAAGCGACGAGAATAAAAATTACTGACTGTCTTCTCGGTTGATGGGCCGTGTAGTCAGGCAGACGTTTACAGACGTTTCAGAGGTAGGCTACATATGTAAAATCGTGTATATATATAATGTGAACGCACGTATTTATGCACTTTCGCGGCCTGTGTTTTATTAATCTGTATCTTTGTTTTAATGATTGTTAACTCTCCAGCAATTGTTAATACCAATCGCTGGCTTACACGTATCTTCTTTTCTATGTTAGGCTAATAGGTATGCAATGTTCTGATTCCTAGTGTGTGGAATTAATGTGTAATTGACATTATGGTTTATCCGTTTTTTATTAATGTTATGTTTATTTTGGAATTCCATTGACTACACATTTGAATACAGTTGAATTAATTTATAGAAATAAGTTATTTCTTTCCAGTAAGTACCCTTTAATAATTTAATATTAGAGAATGCAGGCGAGAATAATCCATTAATTGTACCATTTCTCGTAAGTTTTACTTACAGTTTTCGCCTAAACAGAGGGATATTATGGCTATAAATCTTCTTTATTCTCTTCATCCCCACAACAGCCAACACCTTTTGTGTATTACGCTTTGGCCGCCGTGGTTTAATGAATGTTACACAAGGATTTTCATTGTGAAACTTTGCCTTCTGTTTACAACCCCGCTGTTCGCAAATAACACAAGTCGGAAAACACGTATTGATATCAAAGCGGGAACAGTAGGCCAGGTTCTGGGAAGCAGACAAAATTCGGATTAGGTAAAACATTCTGCTTGTCTAAAGAGACTGTCTTTAAATATTTATGGAGTAAAAACGGAATATTATCTCGAATATACTCCACAGTGATAAATTGGTCACTTATCGAAGCAGTTTAATGCGAAAATATGTTAATTTTTTTCCTTTCCTGAAAATAAATAATTTCCTTTGAGTTGTTATCGAATGTGTTCACTGCCATTTGCCTAATACTGAAATACTGAAATAAGCTGTAGGCTTACGTGTAGATTTTACAGTCAGTTAATGTGATTGTTTCCCTAGAACAGAAAATGAAAAATAACAAAGAAGAGTTCTCTGAATGTCTTTGGCAATTTTATTATATTACTACTTGCTTTTTTTCTGACTTTGACAATCATGTGTTTTAGGAAGTCTTACAAAATGTAAACACCTTAAGAAGTAACTACTTTCAGAAAGAAGATTTCTGTCTTCTGGGTTATTGAGCTGTGTAGTATGGTAGATGTTTACCAACGTACTACACAGCTCAACAACCCAGAACACAGAAATCGTCATACCCACCGCTGTGAAAACCTCAAATCATACATACTTTCAGAAAGATGGATCTTCCTTCGTCTTCAGTTAGAAAGAAGGGAGAAAACTATTCTTTTTTATCTTGTAGACCAAGCTCTTCCTGGTCTGTGGTCCCGAAGACAAAGGAAAACCAATCTCTCAAAACCCTGTGATCTTTTATGATTGTAAAGTTTTTAGTGCTTCTTAAAAACAGACGGTGTATAAAGTACAAACACAAATGAAATCCAAAGTGCTCAGTTTGTTTTCAACACTGAGCATACCAACAGATATGGATGAAATGTGTTAGCAATACATCTTATAGAAACTGTGAATTCCGTGCTTCACGTCGGTGACGACATGAAAGTTCCCTGAAGAAAGAACGACAGAGAGTAACTTGAAACGAGCAGCCATTGCAGTAATGAGGTCGCTGCGTGGAATATAAGCTCCCCCAGCATATCTTAGCATCTGTATATGCTAAAATGAGTTCCACGTAGTTTGGAGGTGGAGAATCATACAGTTGCTGATGATGGAGCTCTGTGAAGGAAGTTGTGTGACGCTTTCAGTTCACTTTAAGTTTATCCGTCCATCCATCGATGTGGTCGAAAGTACTGCAATCTGGTAATGCCTTTCGGACTTGTTAGTTTCGATGCCGTGTTGACTTTTACATGAGTGTCAACGTTTCAGACGAAAGATTTTCATTTGTTTAGTTGAGATTTATGTACAGAAGATGTGTCCGACTAACACCAAGTCGTAGGAACATGCAGCCTCCAACTCATCCCGGTTGATGGAGGTAGCATGGACCTCTGAAACGTCGGTAAACTTCTACCAGACTACATGGCGCAACAACCCAGAAGACAACCATCTTCAGATTGACTGCCGTGAAAACCTCAAATCCTACATGTTAGAAGTTTAATTGATGTCACCATTATCAGGGCCGTGATGCGTTGTTCCATCGCAATTTATTATTTTTTTGCAGCAGAGGAAACATTTTTAGTTGAATGAAATACATATTTGGCAGTAATAACTTGACCCTGTAATCTTTTCTGTTTGAAAATTGAAGGCATTCTGGATTTCGAAACTAGCTGGATTCTAGGTAGTGTGGGTAGAGGAAATTTAGTGGTGGTTGGGGGTTGTGAATGAATGCTTCACCGGATCTCGAAGAACGCATCAGTGAGAGACAGGCGACCGACCGTGTCAGTACGCGGCACTGCTGTTTGTGGTCACTGCAGAGTTAATCCATACTTAGGGCAGACTGGAAAAGAACTTGTCAGTACCTCGAATCGAATCGACCAGAACGAGGTGTTCTTGACATATAGCACAGGTATAAAACTGAAACTGGAATAGTAAAAGTAAAGTTTATCCCACTACACGCCATGTAGGCGCTTGGGGGGAGTGGAGGGATAGTTCCTCTCTTCCTTGACCTTGGCACTAGATGGAGATGAGTGGTCAGCATCACGCCCCGGCCGGCTTTACCCCCGGGAAAGGACCCCGGTACCCATTGTAGAGGAGGCTGGGTGGGCCCCAGAGCCGGTCTGGACGCAGAGGCTAGAGGAAAAATCCTCTGCCCCTGTCGGGGATCGAACCACGGTCGTCCAGCCCGTAGCTAGTCACTATACTGACTGAGCTATCCCGGCTGAAACTGGAATACTCGAAGGAAAGAGGGCACTCGGAAGTCCTAGGCGTAGATGGGAGGATAACATTAAAACGAATCTTAAATATGTGAAGCTGGAAGGTGTGGATTGCATTTATTTGGCTGAAGAGACGGTATGAGCTTTTGAATTTGTATTTGTAATACAAAAGCATTTACTAATTTGGTGTTTGTTTTGAAACGCGCCTTAAAAAACTGCGGATTTATTCTAAGTTTCGAATCTGTCCATTACAAGAAAATCCAACAAACACAGAAACACTGTCGGTTCCTTTGAACCTAATTTCATAAAGCAGAGTCCTTGTTGAGAAAACGATAGTCGCCCAGCTAGTCAGTAAATGTCTCATCTTTATGGAAGGTTTACAGGACCTCTGACCCACTTGAATTTAGTGCACACACCAGTGCAATTAATTAGAGTGAATTGTTGTCTCTCGTACAGCTGAGTCAGATATTATTGATGTGATGACTTCAGTTTCTTTCTGAAATAAACACATTTGGGGGGGGGGGCAACTGAAGTACAATCACGTGGGGTATGAAGGGGGAGGCGAAGAAATTGATGTAAAGGGGAAGGGGAGACAGAGATGATTTGAATTGAAATGACAGGGAAGTAGATTAGATTTAGTGCCAGAAGGAAATGAAGGAAGTTGAAGTCGGAAGACTGTGTGAAAAGATGTGAAGAGTATGAAATGTAATTATGACTGGGAAAGTGATAAAGGAGAGCCAGAAGTGTAAGCTTAAAGAAAGTCTGAGATTCGAGGTTTTCAGGGCTGTGACTCTGTGTAGATTTGTAGGTAGTTACCGACATTTTGGAGGAACGTACTGGCGCTGTCTTCAGGGAAAGATGTATGCATCGTGTTATCCAACATTTTGTCAAACATCACACTTGCCATCTTCAGGTTGAATATGTATTCGCCCCGAAGCTAACAGCTGTAATGTTTGCTGAAACTTCGGATAATTTTCAACTTCGACGTGGTTCATATCCAAAATCCGAAGTTGTACAAAGAAAAGTGTAGGTGGCTCTGACGTATGGGGGAGTGGAGGTTTAGCTAAGCTTATTATTAATCTCTGTATGTATATTATGTGGGAGTGAGAGGCCGGTGTCAGAATTTTCGTTAAATGTACATATTAGAGTTTGATTAGAAGAGTTAACCCATTTTTATTTACGTAGTATGTATTCATGATAGCTACGCTGCTTTGTGATTTGGTTCTGTGGACAATTTACAAGTTACTAGCGGCTTCTTCCACGGAGCAAAGCGGCTGAGGCGTTATGTTGACAAATCTGCCATCTTATTGCGAGGCTCAGAATGTATATGGAGCCAAATCTCCCAAACGTATTGCCGGTGCCACGGCAAAGGAGCGTAAATCCTAAAAGTTCAGGAGTCAGAACCAATTTTTCGGAACGTGATCACAAATATCGTTTATGTATCTCTTCAAGCGTCTATAGAAATATTTTTGTACAATTTACACGCGAATTTGAGGCTGAAATAATACTGTTGCAGAATGACAGGTAATATGATATACAGGCTGTAAAGCGGTTACCATACGTCAGTTGTAATTTTTGCAATGATACCTCTTCTCCTTGACACCAACGATACTTGTTCATGGCGTAGTATTTAATTAAAAAGAGTGATAACATTATTCAAATTTTGACTTCATTTTTCATATGCAGACTCGGGTGACACTTGTGCTAGTTATTCATTCAGTTGAGAGGTTGATCTTTATCGCTGCTTTAACCCAGAGACGGTGATGGGAATACGATGTTATAATGGGGTTCACAAATAACCTTCATCTTTAAATGCTTTTAGTGAATTAGGTAAAACCGAGAAGAAAGTACGCCATTTCCTTTATAATGCTTTCTATTGCCATTCCATCCCACAGCAGGTTACCGCAGCACTAATGCTTCTGACCTGAATTTAGGAGGTACCCGGTTCAGATCTTCGTCAGAGATCGGACTACTCTATCTGAGGTGTTCAATGGCATTTCCAGCACCTGTAATCACACGAATGTGGCATGGGGTGGGTATATTTCGAGGTGACCCAGGACCCAAGAGCTTCACGAGTGGAAATTATGAAGTTTATAAGAATTGTTAAATACCTATCACTTCTAGACTGTGACTTAGCATTGGTCTACTGATATACCAACGCATCCTAATATTGCAGTGTTCTCAAGGTTTTAATATACGTAATAATCAGAGGCGGCTCGTGAGTCTGAACAGTGGTAGTGCTGCGCAAGGGGGGGAAATCAGAATAGTCTTGTCACTTGTTACATTGCCCACTGAAATGCTGTTTCAGTGTACTTCAAGCTTAAGAAGCCTTTACCCCTCTTATTCCAAAGTGAAAACAGTTCTACTATCAAGAAAGACTGTTGGAAGGTTACATTTTGTAACACAATTTCATTAGTATAAAATTGTTTCTTTTAGAATTGACAGTTGAAATGTGCATACAGGAATCTTTTGCCACGACCACAATACTAAGTCATTCATCGGTTCTTTATAACTCAAGAGGAAATTGAGTTTAAATTTACATTAAGATATGAATTGAATATTATATGAGTTGATGCCAAACACACTCGAGTGACGAGGAGACCTGAAGACAGAAAGACAGCTAGCCGTGCATTTCATCTCATTTCACAAATTTCGTCTCGTTTACTTCTTAAAATCATAACAAACAAGTTGAAGAGGAATTTAATAAAAAGTGCTAAGAACTTTGCTACGTTGAACAAGCAATTAAAATTCTTACATATATTTTCATGCTAACATTAATTTTTTTATATAAATTGTGAAGATTGTATTAAATATTTAAATATTAAAAATGCGTAAAATGTATGAAATTAAAATTTAATTTCAGAATCGTTTATGCTATTATTCGGATGCCATAATTTACTTTCTACTTTGTTATGTTTTTATATTTATACTAATTTAATTCAGGCACTTTTCCATTTTGTATGGAAAGACAAGCTTATACGTATTATTATCATATCTATGTGTATGTCCGTAATAACGTCAAAGCCGATTAATCGATTTTCATTAAACTTGGTTTGAACATCGTGTCAAAGAGAGCCACATAGACTTTGAACCTTCAGTTTCGTAAAATTAATAATACTAGCATCGCGAACGTGTGAACATACTAGGTAGGATCAACACTAGCCACATTAAATGTAGGGTATTTGAATTTTTCGTGATTATAGATCTTCGAAAAATATAAACATTTGTTGAGGTAACTTCTTGTAGAATGTAAAAGAGTGGCGTATCGGCTGCTCGAAATCTACATTTAAAATTCTGTTTCAATAAGAGAACTAATGAACATTTCAGTTAGGTGTGAGAAATTTGGTATGAATACAGACCATTGTCATTCCTACAAGTTCTGAGTGAAATATTGTTTAGATGTTAAAATTACAAACCTAGGGACAGTACAAAACTTTGAAGTTGTGTATGACAATATTAACATAGCTAGGGGGTAATTTTGATATGAATAAATCTTACGAAAACTTGATTTTCAGATGTGAATTGGATTCGGCTGTCTCTCAGGAGAGACCTCTCGTTGACTCAATGAAACGATTACGAATGTTTGGATTCCGTGAGCGGCAGGGAATTTCTTGACTAGCTGAGCGTGCTGTTAACTTCTCAGGAAGGACTCTGCTTCATGTAATTTGTGTTATTATGTAGTTACTGCTAGTACCACTATGTAGAATGAAGCATTTTAAGTAATTTTTTATGATTTCTTTCCAGAACTTCTTATTTGCTGCTAATACGTCAAAACTGTCCTTCTTTTTGTTCTTTCTGATAAAGCAGCTTGTGACGACCTTGTTATTCTCCCTCAAGACTTCAACGTACTTATTATAAATTCGTGTAGGACCTATTTCGAAATGTTACTGCATTATAATAAAACAAAAACATACATAGCTGTATATGCACAATGTCAATAATGATGTATACAATAGTTTAGTTTATTGAAATGTCTTTATTTCATTTATTG
This sequence comes from Zootermopsis nevadensis, assembly GCF_000696155.1. The sequence goes on from NW_019060047.1 coordinate 643,037, forward strand.
AATGTGTGTATATATATTTTTGGGACATCGTGTATTTGAATTAATGCCATTGTGTTGCTTCCTTTTTTACAGAGAAATATACAGAGTCAAACATAATGCGTATATATTTCTATGTAATTAAAAACTGCGTAGGCATCGTAAGTTTTAAATTTTTACACGTAAACACTCTACAGCTTTGAAAATACCACTAATCCCTGTGCGTGGAATATAAATTTTATCCCAGGACGAGTATTTTGCACAGATCCTCATGTGTCCATTATGTATATGACAAAAGTCTGTCCCTAGAGAGATAAATTAAATCTCAATTGTACTCCCAAATTCATTACTAGTGCATGTTTGCAAGCGATTACTTAGGAAACTGTAACCAGGAGATGGCTCTCTTTTGTGTTATTAGGCCGTGTAGTCCGATAGAAGTTTACCGACGTTTTAGAGGTCCTTGCTGTCTAGTGACTGAGCTGTACCAACACCGTAATCATCTTGTGAGTTTGTCTTTTTAAATGGTTATACGTAAAATAATTGTTGTGGTCGCCTCTGGATGCTGATACTTCAGTGGAAGCCTGCTTACGGAGTCTTCCCTTAGTGAGTAGGAAAGCAATCAATCACAGAGGCAGCATCGTTGCCAAGTAACCTATTTCAATATTTTATGCTAAAGTGAACTAACAGTTTACAATGATTAGGACAGAGATTCTTTGTCTTGATTGGATGGTTTACTGTAAAAAATACTTATAATTGTTAATACAATATTAAATGCACTCGTTTTATGATAATTTTAACATTAACATCGGTCGCTTACGCATTGTCATTGCATAATTTATAAATCGGCTGTTATTAACTTGTTACAGTGTTGCGCGGACTTATGTCATTCTTGGTCACAGAACCCAAGCTTCAGATACTACCTACGAAACGGACACACCAATAACTTTACCATATAAGATTCATACGAAATAAAATTATCAAAATTTTCGTTGTTACTATTATTATTCGGCATGTTTATGTGAATAAAATGACGTACCTTAAAAGGTTTTACATGTTCATTGTACTATTACGACGTTTTGGTACATTCAGTCTGTGTGAGTAGAGAACTTACTCGACTTTGAAGCCATTATGTCTTGCTAAATGCCGTCCTAAAAGCATTTCGCCCTTCTAGTAACGCCTGACAGCTGTACCAGTCCGTGTGGTATTTAGTAGTGAGGTCATGCCATTACAGGTAACCTGATAGGCATTCGTCCTCTTAGATCGAGTAATTTTTGTATTCATGTAAACTGGATGCAAACCTTCCCTTCGATAATTTTGTTACACTGATTTACACACACACACACAGGCAGAGATAATAGAGTGTTATTTAAGGGTTTGCTCTACACAGAAAAACTTTGAGTTCATAAGTAATAATTGTGAAATATTTAATTTACTATTTAATACACCAACAACGTAATTATGAGAATGCGAAACTTTGTAATATATATATATATATAACAAAATTATACTCTGATAGTTGTGAGAGTGCAGTAGTAGTAGCTCACAGTGCACAGCTTTGGACTCTCGAAAAAATGAATAATGAAACCCACTTGTTTTGTAGCAGCCAGCGTATGATGCATTTGTCATGAGTCTGTCCACACAGCACTTTTACCCCCTAAACCTCCACCCAATGTCATCCTGACGTGCGAACATCACTCGTCACTCAGCTGCACAGCGCGTGATCAGCCAGAAATGTTTGTTAATAATCCCGCTAAAGTGGTCTCCGTTTAAGAAACATTAGATTTCTTTTATTGTCCCGTGACAGAGTATGCCTCTCAGCCGTAAGATGATTCTAGTCGCTTATTGCGTATCCAGTCTCTGTTTCGAAATGTGAAATGTCACACATCGCATGCACAAAACTCGTGGCAAATGGTATCATTTGAAGTGGCTCTAAATAATACTAATAAATGAGATAAGATTTAAGGTCTTAGCAGTATAAAACAAATTTTTACGTTGGATTAATATGTGCCCATGTACTACATTTTCCGCTCAATGTTCCTGTATCTCAGCTCCGAATAATCTGAAAATAATGATTATTTTTAAAAAAAATTTGAAACTATATATTATATGGCTTACTAATTTACTAATTAAGTGGTGCAGTATTTATTCAGAAGCTAAAAGTTGTTGAGCTGGTCATAAAATCCCCTGCCTTTTACAAAACACGTATTCTTATTACTGTATTTACAAGCCGCCACTACTCCACCCTGTCAGGTGCCGGTTGAATCCAACCCACATTTTCACACCATATTTATTTGAGATACCTTTTAATATTATTACACCGTAAATGCATAGATTTCTTTCCCAATATATCTCTTCCTACAGTTTTTCGTACTAAAATTCCTGAAGCATTTCTCATGACCCATGCGTGTTACATGCCCTGTACATTTCATCCTCGTTGATTAAATTAGCCTTAAAACATTTGGTGAAATGAACAAATAATGAAGCTGGCCACAGTGTAATTGTTTCTGTCTCATCTCACTCCTTCCTGTTCTTGTCCCAAGCAAAATACAATCCTGTGCGTTTCGTTACGTGCATAAGATGTGACTGAAGGATGAGATCTATGGTCTTCCTTTTGATTCTAAGATTTCACAAAGGTCAGGAACTTAAGATATAGTAGGATCAATCCAGAAGTGCAGTTCAGGTCTCCGAGGTGACGTCTAAGACGATAAGCAAGTCTGTGCATGTCACTGATATAGTTTGGTCAAAGAAGTTTCTCTGTAGTGAAAGCAATCAAGCGAAGTCGCGGAGAGAATGCTGAGATGGTCCATAAAGGTCTCCATTGAAAACTCAGCCAAGTGTCAAAAACCTTTTACTGAGTTCACACAATTTCTCTCAGCTTTTAGAAAACCATAAAATTCAATGATTGGTGGAGGAGACTCTTGGCATTGGAAACATGAAACTGGGTACAGCCTGCCAGGCATTCACACACCTACCCGTAGGAGATGAATGTCGAAATATAATTAGCATCTCAAACGAGTTCTGTGGGCCTTCTTCATTCTCAGAGGTATTTAATACTGTGTGTGTTTATTGAGGAAGCAGCAATTCAAATTGAAATATTTAAACGTGTTTTATTTAGGATTGTAAAAAATTACTTACGATTGACCTTGACAAATTTAAAGACCTCTATTCCGCAACCCTTCTGACTAACATTGTCGTGAGCTTAACATGACTCTGACCTGTCCGTGACCTCTGAATGACATGAGTAAAGTCACTCAGATGACTTTCGAATGACCTTGAAAAATTTAAACTCCTCTGTTCGGCAAACCCTGTTATTGATATTGTCGTGACCTTGACATTACGCTGAACTGTCCGTGACCTCTGACTCGTTAGTGTGGTTACTCAGATTCCTACAGATCGGCATAAATATGCTTTTGAATAATTGACTTTGAATGACTTTATAAATTTAGAAGGCCTCTATTCAGCAAACCCGCGGACGGAAATTATCGTGACCTTGACATGGGGCTAAGCTTTCCGCGACGTCATGATGACATCAGTATGGTCGGTCATTAAAATTCTTACAGATCCCATCTTACTTGGGATATCTGAGTGATGCGTCCGAAATATTATTCTAAAACCTGAGGAGATGGGACCACTGGAGTCACGTAGGAAATGTGAATATAATATTAAAATGTATCTTGAAGAAATATGTTGTGAATATGTGAAAGGGACTCAGGATAAGCTCTTCTGTCTGGTTCTTGTGAATACGGCAATGAAGTTTTTAAAGTCGTGTAATTTTTAATTGTCTTCTACATGTTTCAACCTAAACAGGTCATTTTCAGGCGCAGAGATGTAGTTTTCAATGGATTTTCCCAAAATTAGAGTTGTATATTCAGTTATTTCTATACTTTATAATAACTTAAATACTCAACAGGCTGTATTCAATAAAACTACGAAAAGGAAGCTTCAGATTCTACGAAGGCGAAGAATTTCTTTAAGCCTTAGCATCTGTCGTCTTCATGAGAATGCTCTGTTCCATGGCGTTTAAAAGAAGCAGTCGCGGACGTCCGGTAAAGTTTGGTTCTCTAGATTGGGAGTTACACACAAGGTTACCAAACCTTTACCATAAAAATATCTGAGTTACAGAACTTTAAAAAACACCTCAGAATTTGATGGAATTCTTGAAATGACCTAAGCGACATGAGAAATGGTACTTGGATTATTATGAATATTTGGAGTTAAGAATTTCAGTTTTAATGTAAGAAACGCAGTGGGTTGTGTTGGAAAGATTAAGTTACGATGGATCTTGGGTCGTTGATTTGTGAGGATGGGAGTGGAATAAACTAGCTCAGGATCGGGTGCAATACTAGGTGTTGTTAGTGGCGTCGAATCTCAGGTTCCGCTAACACGGAGTTAGTTACTTAGCAATAATGTGATTTCGTACGTAATGCTCAGTTGTTAAAGCATTAATTGCTAGCCTGGGGGAAGACGGGAGGCAGGAAGTGAATAACACAGTGGATGAGGAAGTCAGAGAGCGAATGAGTTAGAGGACGAACTAGGATGAAGTCTGAGGACCGTAATAACGTCGTTACTATCTGTGCTAGTTACAGAGCAGCAGAGGAGTGACTGCCCCAGAGTTTTCACCGAAATTTCAGCCTCTGTACATTAGTTACATTCCGATAATCGCTTTTATGAATGAGATTAAGAAATGCGTTGCCCTTTATTCCGATCGACTGGATCTTGGATGGCCGGCGAGCGAATTTGGGGACAGTTTGGAACTTCTGAAAAAGGTCAACAGCAACTTGTTCTGACGCAGTGGTTTAAATTCTTCGGGTTACAGAACATGTAATTTCATTAGGTACGGCACTATTAACGCTCTGTAGTCTAGTGGTAATTATATGTACCACCTGATTTCACAGTCTGTGACGCTAAATTTTTCCCACAGAGTTTATTTATAGGTTTTGTATGATTCTTACTGCAAACAGCGATTATTTCCTTAAGAGCATTAACAAATTGATCATTGTAATTCAGAAATGTTATTTTCTTTGAGGTAGGAACTGAATCTTTACATAATATTTAGATGGGCTTCGGATTCAAAGGATTAACCGCCCAAGGAAGATCTTGCTCTGTTCAGTTATCTGAAAATATATTTCTCTTTGTTCCTTTCATCAATATTTGCTTGAGATTTCGTAACAAATAAGCACTCTATGCAGTGTAATTTATTAAATGGTGTTGGCGAAGAAGTTTTTTTATTGAGGAATTGAATGTGTAGAATGGCCAATGACGTTCGTGAGGTTTTTACCGTCATCTTGCGACACGTGAAGGCGCCAAGCGTTATGCAACCACATTCACAAGTTTGACTAGTGCTTGGTAGCTAAATTCTCATTTAATTTTCTGGAGACGTTTTGTTAAAATGCAGATGAAAGTAATTAATTTTGCAGAATATGTTGATGTAAAATGAATTTCATTCACGTAGATTTACATGTAGTAATTAAAACGTGTTAAATCGGTTTACTTTTTCAATATTTTTTGTAATATTAGAATTCATTTAGAATTTTAAAACAGGAAATTTAATCTCAATCTCCTTTCGAAATAGTGGTCGTTGGTTGGTATTATATTCAAATCACGTATTTTATTAACTAACGGATTTTGGTCTGAGCTGCATTGGCATGACGGAAAACATGTACGCGTGTGTTGGTTACGATGCTTAGGTCTATATGTCTTAATCTAATTACTTTAGAAATCAATACAGAGGTAAATAAGAACAAGTTATTTCTCATATACTGCTTATTTTCCACATGTTTTGTTTTGACGAAACATAGCAACCCCAAGAAGTGGATCTTTAGCGAGTGCGGTTGCGCTGTCAAGAAAACTCACTGTGTTTCTATGTTGCAACTGTTCTAAAGCCATGCAGCCTAATTCCACATGCCCTGCTTCACTAAATCAACTCCATGCAGCAAAGTTATTCTTCATAAACTGATAGTGTCTCAGCTGGCCAATAAATGCCCCTTCTATTAAACCCGAAGGATTATTATTGTGTTCATAAGTTCTCTCAGCTTTTTATAATATGAAAATGGCTGTCTTCTGGCTTGTTGCATCGTGTTTCCCGACGTTTCAGAGGTGCTTACTGCCCCGTCAACATAATTACCGGCCTGCCATCATTTTAAGTTTTGTAACATCTTATTAGTAATGAAAGTTTCTTATCTACCGAACAGTCTCCATTCTAGAGGATGAACCTTACTCGAGCTGTGACAATTCAGTACAGTCACGACCATTCTCCGTGAGTGCACACGACCTCATCCAACCGCAGCCTAAGGACGCGCCATGTCATGGTGAAAAATACCCACTTAACATGATTTCGATATTAGACACATACATAGACCGTATTAAATAATACCCAGTTCTAATACACGTCTTGTAAGAAGCATATCATTGCTGAAATTTTATTGGACAATATTTTCTGCACTACTAATTTTTATAAATAACTGTTGTCATGAGAATCTGTTTTACCATAATGTGCAATCTGTAGAGGTAAATGATAATTTCTAAATTAAAATCTAATTTTGAAAAGTTTTAATAATACTGATTATGGTAATACAAATATTTGATTCTAAATTATCTGTCTAGTATTTTATGTGTTCTTCAAATTCTAGCCAAGCGGATATCGTTTCATTATGCTGCCCATGTGTGTCTGTCGCGACTGTTCTAAATCATACATATAGTCTGATGATAGACTATTGATGTCGAAACGTATAGCTCTGAATTAATTTACAAGCTGTCATTGAACTTTCCAATATTGTTGTGTATGATGGCTACATAATTTACTATTTAGCCTATATCATTTCATATAGACATCTCCAACAGGATCCTTGAGATGAAATCGCCTGACACCTATTTCTTACAACGCCTTGATGGCACTATAAGTGGCTTTTCTTGACACGAGACACGATTATCTATTGCTTGTCCCACGCCTTTGATGCTCATTATTTAACTTGCCGTATCTTCGTATCGTGTCACTAATTTCTTGTTCGCTGCTCTTACAGGGGTCTTACTCCCTTCAAGGCAGGCTGCTGCATTGCAACATAATGGGCCTAAGTGCCATTCTTAATCGTTGAATCCTTCATGGATTGGCTGTGAACCTTCGATATATTTTGTCTTCAAAAAATATCATGTCGTAATGAAAATGGTATCGATAAAGCTCTGGAGTTATGTTTAGGAGATACGCGGTTTGAGTCTCGTCTGTCATATCTGTTATTTTAACAGATTCTTCTTGTGGTTCAATTCTAGGTTAATGTTATGATTATACTTTGAAATAGACAACATACACATATACGTAAGACACAAAAGTGTAAATATTGTTACTTCAGAAATGTATTTAAGTGTCTAGATGTATACCAGAAAGTAAAGAAGCCTGTACTTACATCATTTTGATTAACCATTTAAATCTTATTTTAACTTAACTTGGAATTTTAGTGTTTTAACCCGCTTTTCCATTAATGTTATTCAGCTACCGCCTGGTGTTAGAAATTGCCAAGTGGATAAACGAAGTGTTTTTTTTTAGTATTCAAGTGCTGCTTACGCTCTATTTAACACGCGTTATAAGGTGAACTCATGACACTTGATAATACATTCGTGTAATCTGCCTTTCCGGATCTCAACGTTATTGGTTTAACTCTCTGCAGCCGAAGTTCGTCTAAAGCAGACTAAAAAGGCGTAGTCGGTACTGGAATACACAGTCTCCACAGCTTCCATTGCAGATTCAATTTTTTGAACGCCTTGAGGTGAAACAAAGAAACTTATCATGCAAATAATGCTCAAGCTGTGTCACTAGTATCATCTATGTAAGCATATAATAATTTGAAGATTTCTGTCTTCTGGGTTGTTGCGCTGTGTAGTCTGGTCGATGTTAACCAACGTTTCAGAGGTCATACTGCCTCCGTCATCAGGGCGATTCTTAGTATGAAGATTTCTGTCTTCTGGGTTGTTGCGCTGTGTAGTCTGGTCGATGTTTACCAACGTTTCAGAGGTCATACTGCCTCCGTCATCAGGGCGATTCAGATTACACAGCACAACAACCCAGAAGACAGAAATCTTCATACTCACCGCTGTGATAACCTCAAATCTTACATATAAGAATTTGTATATCGTCAACAAAAGATTTATTATTTATTTACTATTACCTACTTCTTATTAAGATAGGAAATGCCCTACTTGTAACCAAAAATGTTCTGTCCTCAGTTTTTACCGAAATAAACAAACTTGCGTCTTAAACGTTATCTTTTTTCTCTTCTGGTTCGGTTGTTTATGGAAACTTGACTGTTGATAGAACAGCACAGATGCATTGCAAACTGATCAAATAAATTCAAATGTACAACCTACGATATATGTCGGAGATTCTCTTAACCTGCTAGTTCGTAACAACAGTTATTTAATAAGTAATTGTTCATGCATCCTCCATATTGTAATTTTACATTGCACAAATAATTCCTTATTTCTTTTGTAACAGTCTGCCATTTTTTCCTTCTTTTTATTCTAAATTTAATTTCTGGCAGACGAGAACTGTTTCGTTACTGTGACAAATTTCCGCGTAATGTGTTTCTGCAGTATCACCAATTTCACCGTCTCTCCCTCGCTCACATGTTAATTACATATAAACGTCTATTACCTCCGTCACAGAGTGACGCTGGCAGTGGAGGAATAATTGCAGGGCCTTGATTGTGTGCCCGAAGGGTTTTCAGGGGTTCTGCTCCTAACATGGTAATGAAATGCTGGTTTATGTGAATCCTCGTAAGATGACTTCGACTCCGTTTATCTCACAGCACGAACATGTATAATCGGTATTGCACTGAGGCCCATGTTGCACTATGATCCACGAAACCTAATTTGCTACATTTTGTTTCACAGAAAGAACTCATAACAAACTGAATATGATACAGTGCGGAGTCTAATTGGTTATTTCTTGCCTTGAACGATGCATCAACTGCATAGGTTATATAGCCCCTTTGATACCCTGATGATTGTCGCCTGTTTTGTAAGTTTGTGAAACTTGGTCTCTGGCTCTACCGAAATATATCGATTGAGGATGTATGAGACCTCAGTGAAGAGAAGAATATTTAGATCTAAGAAAGAGTAATTAAAGGAAATAACATGAATATGGAGATCATTATGTGTTGAGTAGCTGTATAATTTGAATTATTTTTATCGTCATGTTATCGCGGTTTTAGGAACACTAATTTATGTTTATTCTATGAGTTTCTTAAAATGATTTATGCATTAGTCTGTCAGTATTAATTTAGGTATTACCCATTGTCTGCTGTATATTTCATACACATGACGTTTCGGAAGGTGGTTATCCACTCGTATTCAGGTGACTGTACTGACAAATATATTGATTTAAGGCTAGTGGCAACGATTGGCACAGAACCTAGGACTATTTCAGAAGTAAGAAACGACGCCAATTGTAATTGTCTATTCAAAAATCGCACATGAAATTTATTATTTCAAAATAGGATCCGTGTCAGATGTAACGTGTGCGTGTGGTAAGTTTGTTCAAATTCAATGAGCGAAGTATTTAGAGTTTGGTGCAAAAGTTTTGGAAAATCAGCTAATTTTGTGAGCGTATGTTTGTGTGTGTAGGCGAAGTTTAAATTTAATAAGATTGGATTCGTTTTGCTGGAATTTATGTAGACGGTAATGAACATTTTGTTTTCGATACAATTCCTGACATTTTTGTTGTCTGTCTGAGCGACTGGTAGTTTCTGAAGAAGGCCGCTAGATCTTGGAGAAGGTTTTAGTTGCATGTATTCTCCCCTAATTTACAAAAAATTGAGATTATTCAGGCTTGCGGAATGTCGCGAAGTAGCCGTTAAGACCAGTTACATTAGAATAAAAATTCCTTTTCGTTTGCAGCATTCTTTTGAGCCACCTAACCGAAAGAAATCCAATTCCAGGGAAATGAAAATTCCTACTTTAACACTTGGGAATTTTCCTGCTTCAATCTGATGTCCTTACAAGCAGACTTAACACGACAGTATTGCTTTACGTAAGTGGAACGTGACGTCTGCACGACCTGCAGTGTTAACATATGCATTTTTCTTTTCCTCGAGTGACTCATCAGAGTAATTGGAGGGAAGTGGTAAACGCGTGTGAATGGGGCATTCTCACGACAGCGTTTGCACTGCGGTCGCTTCCCCTTATTCCTTTTCTTGTGTCCTTTAATTTTGCATAGAACAAGCGTACGCTATATGTCTACCAGTCACGTTCGCTTAGAACCATAGCCAACGAAGCATTTCTCCACTCCTCCCGCTCGTCATGAACATCGTAAAATAACGGAAATACCTAAGCTGTATGTCTGTTAGCACGGTCTCGTTTTCTTCCTAGCTTTCCATTTTTAATTTCCTTCTTTCCCTTCCCTTCCTTCGTTCCTTTTTTATTTCTATAGAGTCATTTATTAACGCACAAGGAAGTTTGCTGCAAGAAGTATTACTTTTTCAAAGGCAAACTTGGTCTCTCTCATTAAGATAATAATGTAGGTTGATGGAGTATGAGAAACGATTGCCTGTCGTTAGATTTAGAAATATTTATTGCTGAAAGACTGTATATTTATTAGTATATTTATGCCCACATCAATATATTATGAATGAATGAATTTTATTATTCATTACAGTAATTTAAAACTCATTATATAATTTGTTTTTAAAATAGCACGATATGAAGTATAGACGATAGATTACATAGAATCCTACAAATGATTATATTTATTTCGATAAATATTGATCAGATTAAAATGTTTCTGGTAAAATTACTAAGAAAGTTGTTTAATACTTCTGGTATTCTATTCATACATCTGCTTATATTTTTAAATAATAATGAAATGATATATGCGTATAAATTCGTGTACGCGCGCGTATGTATGTGGATAAAAATTACACTGTATGTAATAAGTTAAACGTTGTCAATGGCGGAACCAATATGAAATTTCAGATAATGTATTGATACAAATTAACACAATTGCAATGAATTATATACAGCGGTGCTAGAAATAACACTGAAATTTCATTTACACTTAAAGCAGTCTGTAAGTTTGTGTAGTTGTTTTAGTTTCTGCATCTTTCGTGATTTTTGCAAGAATCATCGGCAAAGTATTCATACAACAGCTCAAAGACAGTGTGTTCAGGTCAAATATAACTATAAACCTGTAGAAAGATGCATAAATTATATTTCGACATTAATGTTTGCCCTATCATCAATGTAGATTATATTTGTAAATAAATTGTTTTATGTGGTCTTGAATATTTAAGAGAAAAAGGTATTTAACACGTAACGACGCACCCCTACGCCCACCATGTCGATTTTAAGATCGTCCAGTTCTTCCCTGGTTGAAGCAGATTCGACTGTAAAATTTCGCAACACAGTAGATATGCCAGTCTTGATCTGCCCACACAGTTCTGTGACCCTACGCTAAAAGGACCGTAGCTAAAAGGGTGTCACTTTGTCTGTTTTCTGATTGCGGCCGAAAGCGCTCTGGGTCAGGAAACAGACAGGGTTCCGGTGTGTCTTGTGAAGATCGAACGCCACAGAACAGCCGGCTGGAAGCTTGTATCCGTTAATGTCGGCGTCCTCTGTCAGATGGCGTGCTATTAAGTACTTTCGGGAACAGTCTAAGACTTTCTTTGGTTACCTGATAAATGTACAGAATAATATAGGAAACTAATTAGTCAGCGACAAACATAATTCTTAAGCCTTGAGTGGTTAGCACTGCTGCTTCTTATAAGGCAGACCCCAGTTTCAAATCTATCCCGCAGACAGGTTTTACTGACAGGTTTCACGTGGTATTCCTCAGTCCCACTGAAATATGGGTACAGTACAATTTGGACATAACCGCTTCTTCCAACATCGTTTCTTGTTCACTGCTAGTAAAACCCACCATTCGAAACTACAAACTCGGAGAAATTAAAAGCGCAGTTATATAAATCATGCAAACATAAGAAGTTGGTCATATATCCACATCTTCGTTCTTTATGATAAACAAACTCGCGAAACAAAGGGCGAGGAAAAGCACATTTTACTCTTGGCTTGGTGAAAAGACGTCAAAGAAAGTAGTCACTGTAAAAGCTTCAAATTTTATATAGCCTTATTGAGATTATTCGTGGTTTTACTCGGTCTCTTCAGGCATGTCTCGGGTTAGTATCTTACGTTAGATCACTATTGCTTCCTTCCAAAACCTTTCATATTTATGAGTTGTTTGAAAATTTAATATAGTTTTTCTGTTACCGTAATGAATATATTTTGGAACGAAAATGCTCCGAGCCGAGTCGTTGCTGCAAGTGACTTTATCATCTGTCGAAATCTCGCAGCTACACTGTTTTCGTCTTCCTTTGTTCTGTTTTCCAATTTTGCCCCGTACTTGCTGTAATGCGGGTAAAAACAGCACCATGCAAATTGTTTGTTTTTCAGCGGCAGCGCGCAGGATCCCGACATGCTCACATGCGTCCTAAGGCGACGCTGGTGCCAGGCGCCTGACAATTTGTTCCTTATTATGTCTGAGGTTCTGCGCTTCGTGGGGTGGCTTACACCCTTACGCCCTAGACTACCAAGATGTACCACGTACGTTAATGAACAACCTTCTCACACGAATCAGAGTTTGTGTGTAAATTTGGTGAACTCGGACGTTAGAATGTTTTATGGAAAATTTTAATTATTTATTATTGGGGGGGGGGTCACGTAACAAACTTTACACTTCGTATGCTGTATGTCTTCCTGTACATTTTAGGTTTTTCCATTTATAAAATTTGTTATAAATTTTATTCCAATTTTGTGTCATAGACACACGCCTACACTAATAAGATGTTTACAATAAGAAACGATTTAAAAAATGTACCAAAAATTAAATGTCCTCTGAGTGAATTTGTACACCCTGCTCCATTGAGTAAGTTAGTTACTTAGTTACCTTCTGCTCGTTTTTCAATCGTACTGTAAGTGATATTGATGTAAACTAACAATGAGTTGCAAATGTAATGAGACAGCAAAAAAATTATTTCCACTGTTACAAATCATGGTCTTACCTGTAAGGAACACTGTTCATTGTATGGAAAGAGTTAACTGAGACTAACACCTAAATAAATTACCATTTCGACGTACGTCATATTTTGGAGGTCATGATAGCTGGCGTGCCGATTCGGATTATATCGGTGAGCGATCTCGTCCTGGAAATGGAAATGCAGCCCGATCAGCGTAAGGATGAAGCATTTGTGGCTGGCCGCCGTTTCGTGACCAACCACAATCAGCGTTCGCCTCGCATGATTTTTTCCCCCGTAGACTCTGTAATTCTGACCCTTTGTGCTCGATCATGGGGTCAAGAAACGCCAGTCCCTTCTCAGTTTGTGGGGCGGAAGATAACTGAATCTCTATTATGAACATGGATTGTCTATTTCAAAAGTTTCATTAATGTAAGAATTTGTGATGTGTTGAGGACGACTGACTTCTGGGATATTTCACCTTGTAGTCTGGTAGAAGTTTGCCGACTTTTCAGAGGAGCGTATTGCCTCCATCACCAGGGAAATGTTGATGGAAGTAGTAAGCACCTTTTGTCCAAGAATTAGCATTAAAAATGTCCATAAACTGTTCTAGAATCTTGAAATGAAATATGAGGGTTATAATCTTTGTGAGTCTTCTCCATTTTTCACCTCCATTCATTATTAAAACCATCGCCACATATCTCTACCAGAACTTTCTGTAACTTTGATTCGTAAACAAATTTCTCATTTCCGAGAATAATTCCGAGATCCTTAGGTTTACTTAGGAACACGAATAATGAAAGTCTCAAACACAAGCGACATATAGATGTGTATTCGTTCTGTGTTTTGCAAAGTTTCTGATATAACTTTTAATTATATATTCGAAACACCAGGGAATTTTAGAATCTAATTATCTTAAACGGCGCCTTGATCACTGACATTTAAAAGCTGTTAGAGATGTCAATATCACTAACAGAAAAAGCTATAAAAGAATTTCTGTATGTCTCATAATGTATTCAAACATTTTAGAGACGAAGTTCTTAGTTGAGAAATTTATTGTTCTTATTTCCCCCACGAATAATTAATGTTCGCTTTGTCTAAAACACTTTCGAGTCGTGAATTTGTGCGTCTCTTGTTCATAAACTTTTCCAGCCAACATTTACTGCGAACATAAACACTTATATCACATTACAAACCCACTAGACTATCAGGTATGAATAGACACTCAAAGTTCGTAAGTTTGAGTTCTCAAACTATTTATTTCTAAGAACTTTGTCAGATATATAAATTAATTTTGGTAGAGCAGAAAATTTCCTCACTGAAATGACGAAGTCTGTAGACATTAAAATTATTCCTCGCATGTCACAGTCATCTAAACGAAAAACTAGCTTGTACCACCAAGATTACAGAACAGAACTGTCGCCTGCAAGCTCACTTCCGCCTCAGTCTTGACACCAAACTAAAAACCCAACAACCCAATTTATACAAACCTGGGATCTGCAATACAGCCTAGACAAAATTGTCAGAACGACAATAAAGCGTATTTCTGCGACGTAAGATAATTTACTTGAAACATAGCTTCTTGAAAGAAATAGAGAATTAATGGAAGGTGAAACGATTTCCTATTAAATGTACTATTCCTTGATACACGATGCTGCTGCACAAGCATTTATTTGATGCATTACTTTATGCCAGCGTGGTACAGCTAAGCTAAGTCTTAAAAAGAATTAAAATGTGTCGACAGATTTTAATAAAACTCCGTAGTATCACATGCCTTTAAGTTGTTAGATGCGGACAGACGGATTCGCGGACCTTCGGGCATAGATTTTAACAGGATGTGCAGAAGGCTGCGACCGTGCCTAAAACAATATATTCTGGGTCTCAGTTAAACCTATAAACCATACTAAAACGTTTTATATCGCGGAATCTACTTCCCGTGTTTTGTCAGTGAGGGTTCTGCTACTTTCGCATATTACAGACTGTAAACTGTGTTGAAATACAAAGAGACTGTCGCCTGTTTTAAGGTACGGTATTGAAAATCGATAGACACACGGCTTTTATATTTTGTGCGAGTGAGTGAGAAGAACATACAAAAAGAACAATGATTGGTAGCTCAGTAAAAGGAATTGGGTCCTTATGTAGATGCATGGATTTGATCCCAGACAAGTGTTAAATTTCGATGTGTATGAGAGGCTTTAAGGTTCAAACTTCGTCCTATTCAGTTTGTATCAGAGGCAGATTTTGTAGATGTACAAAGAAGCTTGCAACCCATTGCTTCTTAATGACTGATCCCGTTTTTTTTACTTATTTTCTTACATTCTTTCTATGGATAGATGGCAGGACAATATTATGATGGATATAAATAAATGTGATATGAAGCTGTGGACTGGATTATTCATATATCTGAGGAAAATTACCTCTAACGAACTCTTGTGTAATTAACATTCGGGTTCTATAAAAGGCAGTGACTAGCTGAAGTTCTGAAGGACTTTTCTCCACGTGGGCCTAGTTATTTGGCATGTTTAGAACAGAAACATTCGTAAATTTGACATTGTCTTTTTAAACTAGTGAACATGATACTGAATTCGGGCGTATGTGTATCTCACCCCACCACCACCCACCAATCCGTCGTCCTTTATTAATCGATCTGTGAAACCAAAATGATTCCCGGCGGCAATGTAAATATGTGCAAATAACAAATGAATCGCCCTGATGACGGAGGCAGTATGGCCTCTGAAACGTTGGTAAACATCGACCAGACTACACAGCGCAACAACCCAGAAGACAGAACTCTTCATACTCATCGCTGTGAAAACCTCAAATCTTAAATAATAAATGATTGGGAGTTGGAGACAGAAAACTCCAACTTGTGCGAAAGACCATTAATCACACTGTGGAGAAACAAAATAAAAATGGCTGTTCAGTGTATTTATAGGTCTTTAGGACGATTTCATTGATCCCAAGTATCGCCATTTCAAAACACGCTCTGAAGAAGTCGTAAAGGAGGTAAGTTAGTGGCTCGTTTAATAATGAAATCTGCAATGCGTGAGAGACCTCGACTGCCTTGCCAAGGACTTCATTGATAATGAGCGGCTCGTGAAGACGCAGAACGTCATAAAGTAATGCAATTCTTTGCTTGTTCAGATTGTTCAAATGTTTATGAAAGGTTGTTCTGTTTTGTTTTGACGAACAGTCTGTCACTACACAAAATTGGATATCACTGGTAATTAATTATAATATTCAAGTCTTCAATGAGATTTAGAAAGGAATGCTTGTTCATTGTAACGATTTGTAATACGTATTGTCATAGCCAGTGTAGTTGGGGGCACAGATTAGCATTTTTAACACAGAATAATAATCGAATCCAAATTATAAAAATATTTATAATTCTTGTCGATGTTGATGTCCTGACCTCAAACGCTGTACAGACTTGTGGATGGATACCAACGTTTAAGAGAAACATACTGCCACCATCTTCAGGTTTGAACCTTGAAAGATCGAGGCAGATTATTTGTGATTTATTTCTCATCAGCGTCTTCAATGAAATGCTGGTATAGTAGTGCCTTGATATGGATTAAGATCGCTTCGTTTTCTATTAGCATTTACGATCATCATATTATTCCATGTTACACTCGGTTTAAAAGCGCCGTTAAAATAACCAATAACGTATTAGAAACCGTCAAAGCCTTTATACAGATTCTCTTCGTGCTATTGAACATCTAATAAAAACCCATATATAAATGATAAGAGATACAGATTTTGAAACAGATTTACTTTGGCCGTTTAAGTTCTGTTTCAAGAACATGGGATGTGTCGAAAGACTCCATCAGTATTTAACGTCACTGAATCATATGGGCAGAGTTTCTGAACCGAACGTAATGAAAAATATTTATAAGCGTCAGTCGTCCGGGCAATTGTTCCCCAGTCAGGAAAGAGGCTTTAATACCCAAGACTAGACAATTCTTGAGAGAATATTTGAGGTCCTACGGATTACAAATTCGATGTATCGCCCTAAGGATAATCAGTCCCTCTATTTCGCCAATGCAACAACAACAACAATAACGTTAAGATAATTAATTGCCCTCGCTCCTTTCTGTTTGGATTCCGACAACCACAACACCCTCTAGTGGCAAGAAATTCAGTGCAGGCCTGTACCTGGCCGACAGCTGTTTTCGTTTGAGGAATAGTAATGTATCTGACACAGCACTGAATATTTTAAAAAACAAAATTATATGACGATTTTAATATTCCTATGCCCCAAAGGAACGCAGTATTTTAGGCGGGCTGCCAGTAATTAAATTACGTTCCTTGTGGCATATTTTTATCTCAGCCCTTAATCAATTATTAATTTAATAGATGTCTGCCGCAGGGGATTATATTTTCGGGCTGTCAAAAGTATTGAATCGATGGCAGTGTTGATAGTGTATTCCTTCTTTAATTTTCTTGATGATTTATTTTATTATTTGCCTTCGCCTACGTTCCCTGATAACTGCAATTACTTTTATAGGGGCAATGGAGTTGTTGCGTGTTCCGTGGTGTTTCCATTGTTTACATAAGCAGAGGAGGGGAAGTAAACCAGATCAAATCAAATTTCAGAGAAGAAACTGCTTTCATTACGCTACTTCTAATTTTGTAGTCGGCATGTTCATGGAGATTTGCAGTATTCCGAAAGAAAGCTTTTTCTTTAATTTTTGTTTTCGACAATATATTTGCCATAAATTTTCAATATTGAAACTTGTAAGAGAGCTTTTGTTTCGAAATTTATGCTCCGTGGAAAATAATCAGACTGTACATAGTAAAAGCAAGTAGAAATAGTAGGTAGAGGGTATTATTTCTATGTAAATAAGTGATTGTTGTCAACCGGGTCCTACTTACATACCTACAGTTGTTGTAAGAACTGCATTTGCGCATGCGAGATTTTAGCTCTTCACGGCGGAGACGGGAACTTTGAGCCTCTCGTATTTGGGCTTCTAGAATATATTTAACGAAGCTAATTATAGAACAGAATTAGAAGTGATTGCAAACGCATTAAAATGGAAGTATTTCTCTTATTCAATAAGTCACGTTTATCTGGATTTTTTCAGTTTTATTTGCTTTACCGATTTTTCTGCTACAGTAATGCTGATGTTTATTCATCTTATTCTACAAGTCACAACTGGTGGAATCCTTATTATACTACTAATAGGACATTCAAAATATCTACAAATATCCTCTCCTACAGTCCATACTTTAGTCTCATCTTAACATTTCATCAGTGATATATTTCTTAATTAGTAAAACAGTATATCAAATAGCACCATTTTAAATATACTGTGGCATGTCTGCAATTAATTAGCAATTCGCAACACGAAATAAATCCACTGAGCCGAGTTGCTGTTGGGGAATGTATAGTTTCTCGGACAGCTGCATTTAAAATAATTTATTTTCGGGAGTAATAGAAAAACAAAACACATTTCCATTTCGGAATCTTATGATGATAAAGACAAAATGGTTCCTGGGTTTCTGTATTATGTTTGCAAGTATAAAAGTCAGGTAACATGTGCTAAATAGTGTTAAAATTGAGCAAATACAATAAGAAGGTTCAGACCTCGGATTACAACTATAGAGGCGAATGCTCTTCCGTAGTCTGGTCGATCCATGACGCATTAAGTTTGCTTCACGGCTGCGCTGTCTAAAAACTTGCTAAATTAAAGGATCTTTTTTGCTTAGTTACATTTGCCCACCTGCAGTAAACCATCACTACATTTAAGGATAGGACCAAAATAAATATAACGAAGAGAACTATCAGA
The DNA here is from genome assembly GCF_000696155.1 of Zootermopsis nevadensis. Next base: position 661,794 of record NW_019060047.1, read on the forward strand.
AGTATAAAAATTGACAAAAACGGGCTAGTGGCAGCTGCTTTTCTCTCAGTTTTTGAGACGTGAGTGTCATTATTAACTTGAATGCTTGGATCTGTTGGTCCATTGGAAAAATATTGGGTAGTCCGTGGCGCATTCTCAGAGCCCAGTGAGTTCTTGCTATTTATATCCGTCGCGTAACTACTGTTGCAGTTCGGCGAGGGTGTGGAAATATCTTCAGCAGCTGTGGCACCTTGACCTTCGCCATAAGGCGCCTCGGAATTGGTTTTCAGATAGAACTTTCCTCTTGCGCTGTAATATTAAAACAGTTTCAGACGAACTCATGCATATGTAATGTGAGTAAATAAAACTGCTGTAAAACTGAGTGGCGTAACACGTTCTCTGAGCGTTTGTATTCGCCTTGTACTGGGAACACAAAAATTTACTGTCTCAGCAACTTTACAGACTTATCTCTACCTGTTCTCTGTGATGCATTTTAATAATATCCTACCATCTAAAGCGTTCCGTTGTGTAATTTTATTTTTTCCCTCTTCTTTTTATTTCTAAATCCTCCCTTCAGCGTGTTCTAGAATACAAACTTAATCGTACAAATAACAGACTAAATTTTATTGCTTTCCTACACCCCTCCACGGAATTGAAGTGTTTGAAGTTATAGGAGCGGTTTTGGTGGCATCACTGTTTTAATTTGAAATAATATTATGTTGCATTAAGAGATTGTGTCCAAATAACGTATAAATGACACATGAACAAACTCACATTCTCGTATACCAGAATGTGTGACGTCATAAATACAAAAGGTATAGATATATATATAGGAACATATATGAAATTGTAGCATATGTTTGTGTGCACACATACATGTAATGTGTGTGCATGTGTATTTGTGCATGCATGTTAATAAACAAGCGGAAAACAGATAGTACCTGATCAGCGCGTTCGTGCGTTTTAAAATCTCACTGAAGTTGGGGTGGTTATTATCGAATTCCTTGGAGGCATGGATTCAAATCCATTTCCTGTTCTCGTATGTGTAGGCAGAGCTCTTGCGGTTCGCTAATCCCACATGCAGAAACTCTTACTAAATGTGTGATAGATAAAATTAAAAATAAAGTATGTGCTTCTAACCGGAAATTTCTGAATTGTATTCTATACTGAATCGTATAAGTACAGTGTTCAGTTTTACTTCTAAATGTTGTGTAAATACGCATTTACGTCCAGCTGAAGCAAACGATATTTTTATAGATCTTAAGAACATTTATAATTGTTTAACAAGAGTATGATCCAACTGTTCCTTCCGACGTAAACTCATCTTTGACAAGTAGATGGTCTTGAATTATCTTCCACGAACGTTCCGATATCAAGACCCCAACGAAATACTGATTTTTTTTAGAATAGATGTTTAAAAGTTTTACGTAGCTTGGATGATGTTTCTATATGTTTCCATATGTTTCCATTGTTCATAGATTCAAGCGTAGAAGCTTCCAAATTCTGATTTCTTCCTCACAGTTTCATAAAACGTACCTTTATTACCAATTTTCTACATTCTCTGGATTGTCCACTCAGAGATGTGATGCAGAAATGAGTAACACACAGTAAGGATTAAAATGGAAGAAAAAGACAATATACCTCGTTGGTGCGAAAGCACCCATGAAGACTTTAATGTTTCCATGGCATTTTCCTTGCTTGAAGTTGTTCCATGAGTCACAGAGAGAGGCTGGAAATGCCAACGGCCTGTACACTGACTCGGCGAAGTACGTACACGCCATACGGTGACTGCAGACTAAAGCTGCAAAGAAAAATGGGTCTTGGCGTCACAGCAGAACTGTTCGTAAGGCAGAATAAATAATTTTATGTCTACGGATACTGCAACAACAATAAGCAATAATTTAAACTTTTCCCATCCTTTATTTTTAATAAATAAGAATAAATTGTAACATATAATGATAGCGAAGAAGAATTTACGGATACCCTTTAAAATCTTTCGAAAAGATGCAAAGAATTCCGTAGAATGGATTAAGTTCTTCGCGATTAGTGTGAAGAAAACTACATGACCGTAATCGTAGTAATAAGAATTATTTATATTGTATTATTACTCATTAATATTACGACTTAAATTTCAAAAATTTATCGATGTGGAGAATATATAAAGATACCGAGAAGTATACCAATAATTTACTTCAATTCTAGGAAGTTTCGACAACATTTTTGTGAATGAAAACTCGTCCAGGCTATTTCGTCCAGAGACACTTTGCCTGTATGTCTATTGAGCTTATTTAACTTAGATTTTAATAGTTTATTTAACGACGCTGGCGCTGCGAGAAGTCTACATCTGACAGCCCTGGGCATCTGCTTAGTTTATCAATCGGATAAAGCGACCGTCTGCGTGGCCTAGCCCAAGAATTGAGAAGAACCTCGGTTCTTCGGCATTAACCTTCCTCGGCGGAGCACGGTGGTTGGGGCGCCTTGCCGCCGTTTGGGTAGAAGTCTGCGTGTCCAACGGGCTCCAAGAAGGACAGAAAGCCACTTGCAGTGTGGATCACCTGGACGAACTCCGCATCGCCAGCATCCAAGCGCTCATCATTAGTCCTGATCTCGAATTTTGGTTTAGCTGGATCCAGAGCTGCTCACACAAATTGTTTAGGTTAAAACCTGAAGATGACTGACATCTGGGATGTTGAACCGCACAGTCTGGTAGAAATTCGAGAGCGGCATACTCATCGCCCTGATGATAGAGGCAGTAAACTCCTCTGAAACCTCGGTAAATTCTTACCAGACTGTAGGGTGCAATATCCCAGAAGAGAGTCACCTTCGGAATCTTCGCCGTGAGAAACTGGAATCTGAATTTTAGGCAATTCTGTATTGAATGCTAGAAGTAAATGAGGTATCAGACGACAGTGCAGATGGTGGCTGGGCCTCGGAACATATCAGTGAGCACATTCCTTGCCAGTATGATAGAGAGAGTGAGCACAAACCAGTGATGCGGGGCACCAATCCAGTTTTTAACTGCGAGGCTGCAATTCCTGCCACTTGTGCTCCCAGGCTAAACCCCACGATGTGCAACCCCCGAAGAGCAGTTGTTTGGGTTTCTCGTATCAGACTGTCCAGGAAGTTGGCCAGCCTGCGTCCTGCTTCCATTGTGTTCCGGGCTGCTACGTCGTAGTGTGGTCCACGCGCCAGCATCCACCAGTTGAACACCACAACGTTCAGATCGGACGCATGCAAGTAGGCTGGCGGGTTGAAAAAGAAGTGGTTAGATCAGAGGTAACGCTTATGGTTAAAGGCTCGTAAAATTAGTTGTATGTATTTCTTGATCTATTTAATTATGCTTTATATAGGCCTGTCTTATAGCAATCTTAAGTGGGGCCCTTGCTACTTTGTTCTCGGGTTACAGGTTGTGGTTGGAGGAGAAGGACCCCAGGTACTGAGAGCGTCTGCGAATATATTGAATGAACAGCTGTAGACAACAGACAATGGGTTGTCCAGCAGATTGGGCAAAGTGCTAATAACGTCTCACAGTAAAAATCAGTGTGTTACGGAATCTTACACACGTTTTCGGATTCGTAGAAAATTTGTGTATATATATATATATATATATATATATATATATTTATATTGTGCAGTATCGAATGACAGACTGGGAAATAAATGGAAGGGTCGTGAATTATTTTAAGGTACTTGCTTAGAGGGGTTTGATGGAGTTTTAAAAAGGCTTTAGTCGAGATAACTGATCGCTGAATTGGCATTCGAACTCAGGTACTTCTGAATATAAAACATTTCTACTAAATCTTGTATGCGTTTGTAGTTTCCCACATTCATACCCCGCTCTCCTTTTTCTCTTTAATTTGTCCACCGTAATAATTTCTGTTAAGAAGTTCAAATTATGAAGGCCTCTGTGTAATTTTCTTAAGTTCAGTCTTACTTTTGCAGTTCGTTTCACATTTCTCACAAGGTAAGTTCTTTGACGGACGATTTCGTGTTCTGCAGCATTTTTAAAACACCTCTTGTCTGTCTGTCTGTCTGTCTGTCTGTCTCGACGCAAGCATAAGAGCAGTTGCCAATGGCATAAGCAGGGAACTTAGGAGCGTACCGTCACGAATTGCTTGCACTGTGTTGCTGTCATGGCTCTCTGTGTATCCATGCACGATGATTACTGTGGCGGTGTCCGTATTGAAATCCGTCATTGTCAAGTTGGACGCGTCCTCTGCCAGGTGAAGGGAGAAATGTGGATGTTTCCTGGTAAACAAAGAAACACTCCGTCAGTGTAACTTCAAGTAGCGAACGTAAGTAAGCATGTGTCCCACTGAAAACAAGGCTTGTTCTTACTAATCAATTCGTTATTTTTTTGTTGGAACGTTTACGGGGTTTTTCCATGAACATCGTTCTATTTTCCAAGAAATGATTTTGAGGCGAGAAACTACGTTGAAGCCTACACCTTCGGGTTTATCTTTTTCATTCTTTAGTTTTTATTTATTTATCTTTATATATATTTCTACCTTTATATCTTTGACTATTTATTTCTTCATTGCATTTCACTTTGTTTCGCCCTTTCTCTGCCTGTTTATTTTCCTCCGTATCCTCTTATTATTTTTAGCCACTCCCTTTTCTTTATTTATGTGCACGTGGTGTGTTGTACAGTCAGTTTTATTTCCTATTTCTTGTTGTAGGAATTTTCAATGAAAATGTAAGGTGACGTGGGGCCGGTAAGACGGCGAAATAAACGGCCGCTTTATATTTTAAACCACAACTCAAAAAGAAAAAAATTAAACTGAAACGTTGTCATAAGGATAATAAAAAGGGTTAGTGTTTTATATTAGCTTTATACTGTTTTTCGTTCTTTTAATGTTTTTGAGCCCGGTGAGTGAGTATGAAGGATTTATAACACTTTAAACTGGGATTCGAATCATAGTGAGGGCCTGTTATGCCTTACATTCGAAGTTCTTTGACGTTGTAGGAGATGTGATAAGATTAAGGGATTCGGAAAAAATTACGTTCAATCAGGCCAGACTAGAAGTAGAAAACTTCTGTAAAATATCTGAAAATCTGTGTTCTGAGCGAGTAACAAACAGTCATTGTCAGTATTTATAGAAAACATTTCAGGAATCTTCAACCCATTTGAACACTTTATACTTTCATCACCAGTAGAACGACGTACTTCTGTCACAAGTCGATGATATTCTTGCTACTGACACGCAGTAAAATGTAAGAGTTTACGATGAGGTCGTGTCTGTCATTTCTGCAAGCGCAGTAATATCACTGAGTACTATGTTAGAGTTACGAAGTTAAAACTATTCTAAGCAGGAAACAATAAACCTGTTTGTAAAACGTGCTGTGTCCTATGGATCAATAAAAGTGGTCTTGGCTTCGAAAGAATAAGTGAATATTGAAATGTCCATTAACACTTTTCGTTCGATACAGTCATAAGTAAAGACATCGCCAAAAGATCTTTTAAACATAACCTCAACTCATCATTCTTAATCGAATTTATGATTAAATTAACCAATATGCCGGGCCCAAAATCCAGCTGATACCGAATTATATTTACTCGGTTGCCTGTAATTTTTTCCCATCCGTTCGATCATTATATTTCACAACAAAGCTTTGTTTAAATCAGAAACTCTGGTAACTTCGTCTTCTTTTGTTTCCAGGCCCTCTTCCTGTTTCAAGAGACAAGACAAACGAGCACCTTATTTTAGACAGTAAAGGTAAGCGCATGTGTGCATTCCATTAATGAGGCAAACAAAAAACAGTGTCTGAAGAGAGAGAAATACAATGCATTATTTATTTGCGGGTGGTGGTTGATAATTATCTGCTCTGAAGGTTCCAAGACACTGTTTGCTCTTCTGTCTGGGTATAAGTATGAGCAAAATTATTTTGGCTAAAGTATTGCCAACACCAAATAACAAAAATAACTTTATCATCAAACAGGAAAGAAGCAAATTAAAAATGCTTACATACAGGAGCCTGTTTATAGGGCAGATAACCGAAAATCGTCTATCGCTTTCTCCATTTTTAATTTGGTTGTCTGCAATATTTAGGGGGATGAAATTATCGTGATTAATATGGATAGAACATGTTTCTTTTAACTGATAATCCTTCACACATCAAAGCTGTGTAAGGAATGAAAGGATGTTTCAAAGCGATGTATTTCGTTTGTAGCACGGAAAGAGGGGTAAATTATCTCAAAAGCCCGCCACTATAAGAAAACTTGCTATTTTGCAAAATGAAAAAATATATAACGAGGTAAAATTTATTTTAAATCGTGTTTTTCCAGTCTCAGGTGTTTAAATTTTTTACCTAGGACAAGTTATGGCGTTACACTCTTTATATTATCAGTTGTAAAAACTTACGGCTCTGTCGAGTGATTTTGCCATGTTAACATGACGGCGAAGGAGGATTGTGTTTCCATAGTGGGGGAGGCAGTATTGAATGAGACACATGTACTACAGGAAACACTAAGTGAACGAAACCAGGAAAACCGCGGTGACTATCGAACTCTCATGTAAGCTTGGTAACATCACCGTAACGTTTTACTGTGATGATGTAAAGAGTGTAGCCCCGTTACTGTTCGTCCTAGATAGAAATATCCTACACTTAAGATTGAAAATGTAATTTTTAGGACGTTATAATTTTTCTTAATTTGTCAAATAACAACCTGTTATGGCCCCTGACTTATGGGACGCTCTGCCTGCGAAACAGACTTTTCTAATTAGCGTCTTGTGTTATAAATTCTTATAAATTTGTGCTTAACAATGTTCCTTTATCTAAGCTTGTTGACACGAATTCTCACTGACCTCGTGTAGAGTTTAAACTGAATTATTGGTAAACCCTCGGTAGGAGGCTCTGATCCGCCCAAAGCCGCGTTCGCTGTAATTAAAACAGATCCTTCAGAAATGAATCGTAACAGATAAATGTGATATATTATTTCCCTCATGAAAAATGGTACAGTCTCGTTTATTTCTTATACAAATACTCTGTTGAAATTCACTTTAAGACATATCTAAGAAAAACAAGAATGTATAAAATACAAGTAATGAAGGAGACAAATTGAGATTCTACAAAATAATAAAATTCCTGCACTTTTGTACGGAATTTAAAATTATATTCATAAGAATAAAATATTTGTAATATTCATTGTGAGTAGTCTTTCTCCTTGAGATTTTTCAACTAAGTTTGTACATATTTATCTTCTGTGTGTGCTACAAGGCCTACTAATTTAATTTCCTTTGCTTGGTCACTATTCATACCTGACTGCAATCAACGTATTCGAATATTCTTGGACTGAACTACGAACTGAAATGTAGGTACCTGCACAATCTTCTCATAAGACAATCTTCGTTTTACTCATTTATAAGTAACGACCCAATAAGGGGTGAAGATTTTACTTCGGGCCAAAATAATGCTATTTTGAAGTGCCCGTGAATGAAAAGCATTTATGATATTTCATTACTTATTTTGTATTAGTATTTTTCTTCTGACATGCGCTGTTTTATTCATACGCCTCTGTACACTCTTACGCGGTGTTCTTATTGCTTTAACTGAAGCATCAATCTTTAAACCATTCAAAATTCCATGTAGCAGCTCTCGTACTGACACGACAGCTTCGCCTGCAGAAGAATGAATCATTGTGTAGAATAAAATATTAAATTAAGGCAGGCAAAATAAGTGACATGAAAGAAAAGGAAGAAGCGGGAATAGGAGATGTAAAATGTGCTGATAATGGGATGAATGTAAAGAGAAATGGGTGTCTGCTGTAACTGAAGTGGGTATGACGAACAATGAGAAGCTACGCTGAGTCTGTTACAGCGTCTAGACATGCTAAGTAGCTCTGCTGAACATAATAATAAGGGCATGAGATGTAATGACTTTAAACACGGTGGTAACTATGTGTACCGTCTGAATCAATATTTAATTAAGTCTTCATATTTTCCACAGAGTGTATTAAATGTTTTTCTCCTAATAAATTATTCTTAAGGTTTACATGCGTCATGTTTGTGTTTTATGATTAAAATATATAATAAAATTCAGGTCAATACACAAACTTTATTTAGATGTTAAAATTTAAAATTTAAATGTTAAAATTTAAAATTTAAATTTGCGCCATTCATCACTATAACGATGTTACAATAGAGCGCCTTCATTCGCTTCACTACATGTTTCGATGCAAAGCATCATCTTCAGGTGTTGTCTTTTAAATATTGTAACATCGTTATAGTGATGAATGGCGCAAATTTAAATTTTAAATTTTAACATTTAAATTTTAAATTTTAACATCTAAATAAAGTTTGTGTATTGACCTGAATTTTATTATATATTTTAAATTATTCTTATTTCTTTAGACACAATCAACCAATTAATTTTTGTAATGTTTTCTCTGCGGTAGGAACTGGTTGTTTAAGTGTTATTTTTATCAACTTCTTTTTCCAGAGGACTAAAATACTTAAGTGAGTAGTAATTATCACATAAGCAAAGCAAGGTTTTCTATTCCTTAGAAAATTGTATGAGCTGTTAATGGGGTAGATGTTTTTAGTGAAAGGAGTTGTGTGTAACATTTTGGGAGATCTAAAACGTAAATTAGAAGATAGTATTAAAATGGATTTTAAGGAAGAGGATGTTAGGGTATGGACTGGAATCAAAGATCTCCTTTGGGTAAAGTGGCGGGGATCTCTTGGCTGTCTGAGTGACTATCAACTTTTCAATGATTCTGTCGCATTGACTTTGTTAACTTTAGTTTTTTTCCCGATATGTTCCAGTGTAGAAATCCGTAGAGGTTAATGTATCGGTAATGCTATACACTTACCATGCCTCGAAATTTTGTTACCAAATTTTGTATTATTGTCTTATTCAGTATTTTCTTGTCAGGATACACGGATAGCTAAATGCTTCGTGGACAGTACCAAATTATTTTCATGTAAATTAATTTTCGACAATAGACAGACGTTCTGCTCGTGTTCGCACCAGCACATTTGCTGAAGTGGCGTGGGTAGCGGCCTAGCAAAAAGGGTTAGTTTTACTTGAATGTCACATTGCAGATTGGGAGAGTGTCTATTACAAGACGGTGGATCTGCTTCCGATTTCATTTTTATGCCTTATAATACGTTATTTTTATTAGGTTGCGTTTTAAAATGGTGCATACTCCGCAAAGTCATTAATATAGCCCACTAATACAAAAGTCCCAACTTTTTTTAGACGTTATTCATCATTACCTTCTTGCATTTCATGAAAACGCTGCTAAAGTTATCAAAGAGATTATTTCCCCGCCTCTAAGTGTACGATTTGTTCACATATTCAGCGAACCCCTGATTTATGCGGCAACTTCTCCGACATGTCTGTAACGCGTGTAATCTGAACAGACTTCGCAGGCGTCGATGTCGGTCTTTTGTGTAGGAATGTCGTGTAGACTAATAGTTGGATACCAACGTTTCGAAGGAACATACTGCCTCCATCTTCTGAAGACTTGATGAAACTTTGTTGTGCAACGGGTTCGTAACTTGGGGGGGTTCTGTTTAAACCAACAGCAACTTCGTGACATTACACACACGACTAATTTCTTGTTCACATTACAGGCATGGCGAGTTAGTAACGAGAACTTTGTTTATATTCATTTTGCTGTGTTGGTAAATATTCGAAACTTACAGCATTCACGTTGGTATTACTTAGAATAACATTTAAAGTTTATCTGCAAATATGATAATTGAGATTTTCACTGTGGCTAAGATTTTGACGTTAATGTTTTGGATAGTAACATCGTGTGCATTTCTAGGTCAGTACCAACGTTTCGGAGAAACCTACTGTCTCATTTTTAACGTTCTTGTCATTTATATTAGTAGCACTTCTAAAGTCTGACTAATGGTAACAGCGTTTGTAAAATAGACCGTTTTGCCATCTAGTGACATTTTTGAGAGCTTGTATGCTTCCATAATGACAACTAGATATGCATCAACGAAAAGAAACAAAAAACCTAGTTTATATAATACGCATTATATATTGACAGTGGCGCTCGTAAATCATACAATAAATGTAATCCTAATTACATTCGTGTGCAATGGACAACATATTTCATAAATCCAGCTATTAACCGGTGTCCCTGAACTAGAATTAAATAATTCCATTTAGAGCGCGCACAATCCGCTTTGAAAAATGCACACCAATGGAATAAAGTATCATTATTCTTGTCCAGTTGAATAAACGAAAAATATTCGGCCTTCTCGTATTTCAATTATATCAATTTAAAATAATTTGTAAAACAACTCGTTATTTCTTAAAATTAATAACTCCGAAAGTTTTCTGCCCACCGCAGCTACCCAAATTTGGTGCTACGATTAAGAAAGAAGTCTGTTACGTAATGTATTATAAATTTTTTCTCTGATTGAAATCGACGTAGCAGAATAGAAAGGCAGATAGTGAGAAACCGCAATCATGATATTCGGCCTGATAGATCGAAATTTGCTCCGTTCGAATTTGGAGTGGTGAGCTTTTACCTGGCCAAACTCAGCAACCAACACGTAACTTAACGTTGATCGTGATATTTCACGTTCTCTGGTGGTAAACATGAAGACTGATGTCTTCTGAGATGTTGCGCAATATAGCGTCGTAGAAATTTACTGACATTTCAGAGGTACTTGCTGTGTCCATCATCAGGGCAAGCTGAAACTTCGATCACTCTCTACCAGCCAACACGACACATTTCTGAAGACTGTCATTCTTATATTCGCCACCGTGAGAACTTGAAATCTCACTTTGAAGAATGTAGACTGCTTAAGTAACTTAAGAATCGCAAGGTAATTAAGTGTATTGATTAATACTCGAGTGCGGGCAGACAGATAACAATGTACATAACAATGAAACATCGCAATTCAGTTTTGTTTTGACGTCAAGAGGCCTCGCCTCTCGGCGCCCTACGTCACGGGCTTTCGCGACTATCCTCCATTTCCGTAGAAAAACAGGCAGATCAATCTCGAACCTGATCCCGCCCCGCGTTGTAATGAGACAGCCTTTCGTTCATTACACTGCATCGGGAAGAATTTGAGGTGTGTTGAATGATAACGCAGTTGGCAGAAGGTGACGATTTTTATATCCACCTTGATATTAATTTATTCTTGAGTACAAACAAAACTCAAGAAACCCATTCGTCTAATAATTTCTCGTTTAATATACAATCGAAAGTTCGCTACAATAGAAACACGCAATTAGATCTTATCGTTAACAAGTTCGTATATTCAGGTCTTATTGCTATAGGATCCGTTTTAATATTCATCTCCCGCCTGCGCTGAGGCCCCTCAAGTGTCCTATTCTGTTAATATTTAGCAATTAACATTTTCCATAAAGTTCTTATTTTCTCTCGTTTGTCTTTATTTAATTTTCGTAAAAACAGAAATATTTGGTGAAGCCGAAATAAGTGCACAAAAATAATAGGAAACGATTTCTGCCAGTCATTATTTCTTGAAGTGTGTGAACCCAAGAGCCATTACTGAACTTAATTGCTTTTTCGTTAGAGTTTCTTTATATCAATGTTGAAGTGGTAAAATCCATCCTATCGCCCTTCCGATTAAGAAGCCGAGGTATTTTGACTATGTCCACATCTCTGGTAAAGCTATTTCTACAAGGTTGATTAACTTTATAACTGCATACTTCGGTTTATATTCCCTCGTTCAGTCTTTGTTTATTGAAACCACAACGAAAAAACATTTAAAATGAAAGCCTCAGTCGCTCGTTTGACCATGTATTTTCTTAATGTTTCTTTCCAGTTCATTATCATTGCTATTATTATGTGTTAAATTTACTGATTTAACAATGACACGATGTTATAAATGGAGAAATGTGAATATAAAATTTGACAGAAACGTGAAAATTATCCCACGACTTGAACGTGCAAGTTCTCTCGGAGGAAGCAGGCAACTCTGAAGAGGTAAGGAAAGTCTGAAAATATATTAATATGTACTGACTAGTGTCTCATCAATTTGGCCTCTCTTACGTATTAATAGATAAATCTTCAATACAGTTAAGTTCCTTGTCCCGTACTGAACGTTCATTGAAACTGGAGTGTTGTACGTGATTTACATTTGCGTTTTCATCCTGGAATGTTTTGCTAGTTTCAGTTAATATTAAGAAGTCACTTCGTGAAAAGCTCAGTGATGCCTTGACCTTGAAGTAACAACAGATTCGAGTAAAACATTGACCTTCACTATTTTCTCACCGACTTCCTAAGGTCGCACTGATTACTGAGTACGTTCTGAACGTTGAATTAATTCTTTAAACTACGTTAAACATAACCTAGCACAGGAAGCATTGCATAAAAGGCAAAGTTGACATCTGTATTAAAACACTAGTTTTGAGGATTCTTAATGTCCACATTACATGCAAATGAGTGTTTGATTTGCGATCTCACAGCCTTTATCCTTGACACGAAATTGTGCACTGGAATATGTACTTAAATTTGTATGAACTTATTAATTTTATTTAAAAATTGTAAACCAGAAATTGTGTTTTCTTGTGTGGGGGAGGGGAAGATCATTTATTCTAACTATATTTCATACTGGGAGTGTCCAAATTTATGGTAATTTAACAATAGTTTGTCTTGGGCTTTATAAAGCGAACAGATATCAGCTGCGTAGTTTAACTCTTTAAAACCCAGTGGTAAGTATATGTGCCACGTATTTTTAACAGTCGGTAACTATTTTATATTTACGTGGTGACGTGCTGTGCTTTATTTGAGGAACAAACCAAATTTTGAAATATTATTTAGATTAGCTTCGGTTTTGAAGTGTTAACCAAATCAGTACTGCTGTTAGCAGGAATTTCGGTTTGTAATCTGTATGATTGATTCTTATGTTAGTTAATAATAATGATTCGACTGCAGAAATCACATATCGTAGAATAAGTTTACATGGCAGAGATTCGAACCACATATCTCTCCGAACACCGTATATTTTATTTTTTTGGTTACAGTTCCTAAATTTTTCATTCTTGTTTCTGTTGGATCAAAGAGTATGCTGTTTTGTAGAACTCGGTTCTTTCCATCGCCATTAAATCCATAACAAGCTGCAGTTTCTATTATTCATTATTGTGACACAGAGAAAACCTTAATGAATTATAGGCCACCACCAGTGGCCGTCATCCTACTGCAAATCAACGAGTTTTCATTACCATAGTGTCATCTCTGCGGTGTAATTTTACATAACATTGATAAGGTTAACTTGTTGGAACATGAACAAGGGGAGGTCACTTTAATGTGTATATTTGGCATAGCAGCAGCATCTATATTACAGATATATGCTACGCCGTCTAAAACTGTCTAAAACTTGCTTGCGGTCCTGTGTCAAAATTCCACCCACAGCGTCGTGAAAAATAAATAAGGTCTCCACAACGTTCCAGCGAGTATACGCATATTTACGTTATGTACAAAGTGTCCCAAAAATATGTATACACACATTAAATAATGACATAAAGATATTTTAATAAACTAAACCATTACATACGTGTTAGCGAATATAGTGTGGGTATTAAAAATGAAATTTCGCTTCATAATCACTCAGTTCTCCAAGAAATGTTTTGCCTATTATGACACTCAAAAGTTAATTTCTGTTTTCACCAGAGTCTACAAATGGAACGTATCCTGTGCCAGTTGAATCCAGTTCACGTCCTCAACCCCCATTTCAAAAAAGATTCATATTAATATTATCCTTCAATCTAAGCTTATGTCTCCCGAATAGTCTCAGGTTTTCCGAAGAGAATTCTGTATGCATTTCTTATCTCCCACATGCTTTTTGTATGCCCCCACATACCATCATAAATTCGTCTTTGTGTATGTTATTGTAATACTCGGGACATGATCATTCAGATCATGTAGTATGGTTGAACACACTCTTTTGTGTACATTTGGGAGGAGGTAGACTGTGACACGTAACATTTACCGGACCAGTAAATGTTAGAACCCC
>NW_019060047.1:675737-704926 GCF_000696155.1 Zootermopsis nevadensis
CTGCTTCCTTACTTCCTGCCCTTTCTGCCGATCTGCACAAAGAACGTCTGTTCAAAATGAACGTTGAATAGAAAGATAACATTTGAATAGCCCTAGCTATAACTTTCAGCATAAACTCGCAGAGGTGCTACAAAAAGTCCATTCAGAACGTGTGCGAGACAACTGAAGAATTTAATTCCCTCCAAATGTGTTGATACATTTCTCAGGGACCGTAACTGCACGTTTCTATTCACAATTAATTTTTAAACAATTAACACTTTACGTATCTCGTGATAATCTCTAGGTAAGAACTAGTCAATTCCAGAGTCTCTGCCTGCATTAGACAACACAATACAAAAGAATGCCCACATCCATACCGCGAGCAGAATTCCAAGATCCTACTTGCCGTTTATGGCCGTGACATCCATTTTACATTTTCTCCGAACCATTCCTTTTTCTCCCAAGCGGTATCTTCACTTCCAGTATTGTTACTAAAATTTCTTACTCATTTCTAATATCTCCATGCATTCTATATGTTCCGCCGATATCATTTTTATTGGTTATGTGACAATCACAACGAAATAAAATTCAAAACTGAACGCAGTTGATGAGAATTCTGTTATTTATGAATGAAACCAGAATGAATTTTTGATTTGGAACGCTGACTCAGAATGGACACGTAGGCTTTAACGAGGACAGATAATGCAAGGTAAAAGTGAATGGTAGACCTCTCGAAATTCGGGCGTTGAACGAATGGCCAGAATCCTACCTTGTTTATTTCTAGCTCACTACAGTATCACCCGTCAGTCGGGAACTTCTTGTCAATACTACATGAAACGTTGTTGAAGTGGGATTTCTTTTTATGTCAAGTTGCAAGACCGTTATCTGTACTAAATGGAGAGAGACAGAAAATAAACTATGTGATCGCCATACATCATCAACTTCTAAACGACTTGAACTTTATACACTGTGTATTGTGGATCACATTTCTCTTCACTGGGGTCTTCTCAAAAAGTACTTTTTTATTTATCAGTTAAGAATGAATTCTCATTGATTTATGCACAAGCAACCACAGTGTTTTGTCAGTACTTACCCATGAACAAAAGCATGCCAGTAAGCGGCAGCATGTTCACGCCGTGGCAGGACGACCGAAAAGCGGGTCTTCTTCTGTCACCGCTACAGCGCTTGAACCGGAAACTGTGTAAAAACGGAACTTAATATATACGCACACAGTAAAAAAAAAGATTTCACAATTTGTTATGAATTACTAGTTTCGAAACGACTGTAAATTGGTCCTTTTGGCATGCGAACAATAGACGAGTGATGTGCCTTTGTTATGAAGCCACCGTAACAGCTGAAGCGTATACTTTGGAATGAATAACGCAGACTGACCACATGGAGTGAACTATGGACCGTCTGCTTTGTGATGCGCCCTACAAAATGTATTAGGTCGTCAACAATTTCGACATTCCGTAGATCCTCATGCTCCAAGTAGGTCTCTGAGGCTACTCAGTCGATGGCAGGCGTTGTCAACACCACAGACAACCAATGGAAGAAAGATGCTTGTATACGTAACGTGGCGTCATAGACATCTTACCCACAGCCAAGGTTCTATTACAGAATGCTTGAGATTTTTAAGTGACGTAAACCTTGAAATGCCTACCATGTGAAGTGAGGATCAGCAATACAGAGTGAGTCAAAAGTAAGTTTATAAATTTTGTGTGCGTGTTCCAGGATTAAAAATAAGAAAAAATGCCCCAGTGAACACGGGGTGGCAAATGTTTCATTTTGGAAATAATAGCCATAATAAATTTCAATGAATGGCTTTATATCAAAGTGAATCCAGCTTCCAGCAAACATTTTCAATTAACGTTTGGGCAGGAATTGTTGGCGACATGCTTATTGGTCCACACATGCTTCCATCACATCTAAGAGGACCTTCATGTCAGCGATTCTTAAGAAGACACTTGCCACGTCTCCTTGAAGATGTACCACTGAATACAAGAAGACAAATGTGGTTTATGCACGACGGAGCCTCAGCACACTTGTCCCATTGCGTCAGATATCATCTCAATGAACTGTACCCTCAGCGATGGATTGGGCGTGGTGGCCCAGTAGCATGACCACCGAGGTCATGGATCTGATTCCATTGGACTTTTATCTATGGGGTCACTTGAAGTCCGTCGTTTATGCAACTCCCATAAACAATGATGACGATCTATGGGAACGTGTACAGAATGCTTGCCAGATGATTCGAGGAAACCCTGGTGTGTACGAACGAATCTGTCAGTCTTGGGTACGTCGTGCTCGGGCATGTGTGGAGAATGGAGGACAAACCTTTGAGCATCTGTTATATAGAAACATCCCTGTCCTTATACTTGGCAATAAAGGCATACATTGAAACTTATTTTTGGCTATTAAATGAAAAAAAGCATTTGCGAACACATGTTCATAGGAACATTTTTTCTTACTTTTGATACAGGGACACGCACACAAAGTTTGTAAACATACCTTTGACTCATCCTGTATATTTAAAAGATTGTTTTAGGTGCCTGAAGAGGAGAGACCACCCAGAAGCACTAGGCGTAAATGAGAGGGCAATATTAAAATGTATCAAAAGTAAATAAGGTTTGAGCATATGAATTGGGTTCATTTGGTTCAGGACTGGGACCGTTGGATAGCTCTCATGAATAGGAGCTACAGATATTCCTGATTGGCTAGGTTAGGTTAGTTTACGTTACGTTACGTTAGATGTCATGCGTCTTTCGTATTACTATTTGATAATAAAGCCTGTGGGTGGAACTTGGGGCTACCTGGTTGAACAAGTCTCAAACCAGGTTCGAGTAGAACCAATTTCTTAAACGTGGTTTTCATTAGACCTGAACGATGGGAAAAGTCCAAAAATAATTAAACAAACCTGTTTGCTGTGTCATACGGAGCTCCTCCACACCATTACTAGCTTCGTTATACTTTCAGTAGATTTACAAGTATTCTTCAGAGTAACGAATGAGTGTTATTTTCCCTCCATAGTTAAACTTTGACCATTCAAAGGGCTATTAAGCTTTTATAGCGTCATTAAACTGCAATCTGAAATCCAACATTTCATTTGCAATAAAACTACCTGATACCCTTCCCTAAAGAGTGGATCCACATCTCATCCATTATGTGGAACATGCTGTAATATAACTTTTGGACCTTAGAGATTCTATAGCAGACGTCGTAAAGGAACGTAAAATATGTGACGCCATAAAAATTGAATCAGCAAGGAGTTTGTGATGTAATTTCTATCAGAATCCACATGCACTGAAGTAATGACTAACTAAGTCTCGCTCTTTTGTTGTCTTCCATGTCTTTCTTCTTTCTTTATGCATTTCCTTCCTGCCGTCTGTATCTCTTTTCACTTCTTGTTCCCATCCATTTTGTATCTGCCCGTTCCTCGTCATTTTTATGTTCCTTCTTCTCCTGTAGCCTCTTTGGTTCCTCCAAATTGTGAATGCAACATCGCTAAGACACGTACACTCGTCTGTGTGTATTAGAGCTAAAACTACTAAATGAGACGATATCATTTACAGAAATTAATAAATAAGTAACCACTAGGTTTTAAAGACTTGAAAGTACCATAACTTTTTTAAATTCTACCGCATAACTGATATCAATACGTAGAGTCCACCTTGAAAAGATTTATTTTTCGCTAGTCAAAAAGCTTTCCAACTTTTACGGAACTGAAAGATTTATTACCGTATTAACGATAGTTTGCCAGTGGTCCCTACCCTGAGCCTATTTATTTAAAGCGCATCCTAATGTTATCCTCCCATCTAAGCTTATGTCTCCCAAACTGTATCTTTCCTTCAGGGTTTTCAATTAAAATTCTGTATGCATTTCCTATTACTTTAATGTATGTTATATGTCCTGCAGAAATATAGTGTAAACGTGCATAATGATCAAAAACAGTACGACCCTAGAAATTATATCAAGAATGTAAGAAACGTCTAGAAAAATCTGATCCTGTGACTTTTGGAGTCTTAGTCTCAGCACATAATTTGGGAGCGGTGAAATAAGAAAACTCACAATTGAACAAACGTCGATACTGAATGTCGAGTTCGACTCGTTTGCCTGACGTTGGATATAACGATCAGCTGGCCTACATAACAGTGTCCAAAGCGAGTGAGTTTCTACTGACATATCCGTAGTTATTGTACATACAAATGGCTGCTTGTTCACGTATCCCGTTTGTGTCAACTGATCGGTTTGAAACACGTCCTTTCGTTGGTGACCTCATTCGCCAGATTGCTCGTCATTTGATATGAGTGTGCTACTCTGTTCCCCTGTTGTCGACTTGCTTGTGATCCGATTATTCTGTAATTTTCTTTATATTGTAGTATTTGAGCACTGATAACACGTAATTTGAAAAGAAGACTGAAAATTTGTTTTCCAGTTTGCAGATATTTTCTTAATGCACATCGCCCTGATGATGGAGGCAATAATAACCTCGGAAACGTTGGTCAATTTCTACGAGACTACTACTATACGCCTCCGTGAGAACCTGAAATTTCAGCTACTTCAAATCGATCTGAAATTTTAATACTGCGTAGAATAACGTTATTTGTCCTTTCATTTCGAATATTTAATATATCGGAAAATGTTTAAAATTGTGTGCCGTAATGAGAGGTAAAAGTTAACCAGTACTGTTACTACTGTGAAATCAAAAAATCTACGACGGGTTGCACAAGAGGCGAAAAAGGAGGAGATGGAATGAAGGCAAAATGTTGCTGCAGACACCTCTTGGAAAACGTCCACTTGGTAGACAAGAAGAAAGTGAGAGGCTGTAATTCAAACTAATCGTGAGGGAGATTGTGAGGATCAGTGATGGAAAAAACTGTTAATTAGTTAGGTTTGAATGTAATTAATATTTTGTAACGTATCGGTACAAATTTACATACTATTTTCTGTTTTAAGAAAACTGATAATGTATTCGATTTGGTCATACATAAAATTGGGGTTGTTTTGGTATGAGGAAAAATGTAATTCTCACTGTAACTTTTAAATTAGCCCTCCAAAAACATAAAAACAGAAACCTGTCATACAGTTCGGAGATGAGAAGCGGACTGCATATAATCTGTACAGTATTCTACCAAACTTCGTTACTTTCTATTAAGATATTATTAAACTGTCTTCTTATTGAAGCAACGAAATCGAACTTTCAAACGTTGTTAACTACCAATTATAGTAGCCTACAGGTTGTCAACTCTACATGTTTAGTGCTTGCTATGAAGCCCGTGTAATTACAGGATACCTCGAGGGTTGTCAAATTAGTTTGTTCATGTTAGTGGAAAACTGATTGCCTCAATTAGCAGTTTCATCAAACAAATGCAGAGGACGTTCATTAATTAACTCCATCGTTTACAATGATATTGTCACAAAATAGATACTTGTAAAAGAAACTAGACATATTGAAGTCTGGAGAGTTTCTGCCGTTTGTGCGACACACTGTGTTAAATTGCTTTTTGTGGGGGCGGGAGCTTTAGCCATCGTCCAGGCACAATTGAAACCTCGACGTTTCGGAAGTTGGTCAAGTTCGTCCTTGCACTTTAAGACGGAAGAAGACGTCGATGTTTTAACACCTGGACTGTACATAAAATTTATAAAAACAGTTTAGTACTCCACATATTGTTATACATAAAACTTGCACATAAAAAATCTTTGGGAACACCGAAAATTGTTTTGTTCAAGACAGGTTTCCGTTCATTTTAACACATGTGCTTCTGGATACAAAAGAATATTTTTCACAGTGCATATGCATATATAATTAGCGTACAGTAAATTTCAGGACTTACTTTCATTATGTAGGTTACTTTGTACTAAAAAATATTCCTTTTCATGGAACATAATACAGGTGAGATTTCAGGTTCTCCCAGCGACTAGTATGGAGGTGGTTGTCTTCTTTGATGTTGCATCGTTTAGTCTGGTAGATACTGATCTAAGTTTCAGAGGATCGTACCGTCTCCATCAGAAGGGTAGTAAGGAAATTTGAAACGCCTGTCAGTATATACCAAACTACAACCATCTTCAAATGTGGTACAGATCATAATTATATGAACATAAGACTAATATTCAAGCAGAAAAATTATTTACGAGTTTACGTTTAACATGTCTTCAGTTTGTATTCTCGAGATTGCGAAGAAGTTTGCTGATGAAGACAAGATTAGGCTTGAACCAACGTCTGTCAGCAGTGAGGATGAGGCACTGCTCCGTGATTCATTGCTTTGTTGAGTTTGCTACACAAGCAACTTATTAAGTAAACTTCTGGTTACTTTATGTGTTGAAGACGTACCGTTGGTGAATATGCACACTCCTGCAATATGTATGGGCCTATGATATATTTACTTAAGCACTGTTACGTCATTATCACTGCTGTTTCCTACGAAAGTTGTTGTTTCTACTTTACGCATGCCTCTCTCCTCCTATTAAGCTTTTACAGAAGAACTTAATTTTGCAGTTAACTTGTCTTCTTAAAGTAACCTGTAAATCATAATCAGTCATTAACTAAATCCGAGGGCAGAATGCTGGAGACATTGATGAAATGAACATAAAATCTTTGTCATTTTGGTCGTTAATCATGTTGAGATTCGAACCCCCATACGTAACAGATAGAAATTTTGAGCTCCAAAGTCTGGATTTGATATTTCGAGTGAAGTTTTCTACGGGGCTGATTTTATCAAATTGTATAGGGCAAAGTCCATACCGGGCCGTTATTGTCGTTGATAGTAAGTTTACTCACAAATGATATCACAAAAGCTTCATTAATGTAATAAGGTAAAAAAATGTTTAATGTAAGTGTAAAATGTTATCTTTTACAAAGCTCCCACGAAAGTATTTGGACCCATGAAAGATAAAATACAATTGAGAAATTTAGGATAATTGAAATTTGAATCTCTCATAACGGCGAATAGGTCGATTGTGGTCTAACAGGTTGTTAACAAAGTTTCGGAGGGACTTGTCGCCTACGTCCACCCTAAATATGGAGGCGGCAAGTTTATCCGGAACGTTGGGAACCACCTACAGGACACAACCCAGAAGACCACTACCTGCAGTTTTATACTTAATATAATGAAGAACTTGGCACAGTGTGAAATTCTCCTCGAATTGTTAGGACAGTGAAATCTAGAAGGATGTGATGGGTTGGACATGTGGCTGGGAATGGGAGACAGAGTTTCCAGAATTTGAATTAGGATTCTTAGCATTTCTATTTCGAAGATCAATAAATGGATGGGGTGATATTATTAAAACGGGTCTTAGGCAGATTCGTTGTGAAGACCAAAGGTGGAAGGAAGCAGCTGAGGTTGGTGTTCAGTGGCAGGATTTTGTATTAGAGGCGCTGCCTTTCGAGTTCTCTGTTAGTAGCCTGTCGTTGACTCCACATAAATCACTAATGAATAGCTTTTGGGTTAGCTTTTTATCAACTCTATCTGACGTTACAAAGGAAATACTTGAATGTGCATAATGGAATAAACCTTCTTGCTTTTTGTCAGTACTCTAGAGCAAAGTCAAGTTTTATATTCCACCCTGCCCAGTCATTCCATGAAAGTACCTGCTTCATTTTTGCCATGTAAGTGTGTGAAATGTGGTAAATAAAGCCAGTGCTTCGTATTTTCTGTATTCAAGGTTGTGTAAAAATGAAGTGAAGTGACACCCAATGTCACTTGAAAGTACAACGATGATGTCTTGGCGCCCGCAAACGGAGAAATCCGACATCGAGCATAAATAGTATCATCCATATCTTGCCACGATGTCAGTCCATAAAACGTAAGTCGAATATATTTAAATAACAATTCCAATATGGAGAGTACAAACATTTTATGACGTGCCAGCGTCAATTGGATTTGATAGATTTACTTATTATACGAAATATCTGCCATTTTAGATTGTCTCATCCAGTTGCCCCCTGGATTAAATTTGATTTGGACAAGTTATTGTAAATTTTATAATTTTTATTGAATTATTACAATGCTGATTTTGTCCCAGATGTTAATCTAGGTGATATTTTAGATTCTTACTGGAGATTATGAAGATAACTGTCTTCTGGGATGCTTCGCTGTGCAGTCTCATAGAATTGGCCGACTTTCAGAGGTGTTTACTACCTCTATTATCAAGACGATGAGTAAGCAGCCTGCGAATTCCACTTACTCATCATTCTGGTGATAGAGGCAAAAACATCTCTGACACGTCGGTTAATTTCTACCAGACCACATGGCGCAGCATCTCAAAAGACAATGAATTCTTCTCGGGCTACCAGTCGTGTCAGGTGGTTGAATGGAGAAAACACCAGCGTTTCGAGGATCATCTTCGTCCTCGTCCTTAAGGTACTGAAGTTGTTGGAGACCGACCTATCAACCAACAATTTCAGTGCCCTGAGGACGAGGACGAAGATGGTGTTTTCTCCATTCAACCACCTGACACGGCTGGTAGCCCGAGAAGAATTCATTATACTTCATCGCCGTGAAAGCTTCAGATCATACATCTCAAAGGACAGTTATCTTCGTCTTAATTTAGAAAACGTACTGCTCCCTCGACATGCGTGCGCGATCTTTATGATAATATTGCAACATCTATTTTGTGTTGACAGGTAGCTAAGTCCTTGAGCAGCATGAGCGACCACGAACGAATCAGATTGGTTATCCTGGGAGGTGCAGGCGTCGGCAAAAGTTGTATCGTAAAGCGCTTCCTTTTCAACACCTTCGCCGATAAATACCGCAGCACAGTGGAGGATCTGTACAACAGAGAGTATGACCTGGGACCTGTCACTCTCAAGGTTAGTCAACATAGACCTCTCCTAGCGACATCTTCAGATGTCACTTCCTTCATAGGATTACATGATGGACCGTACTGTAATTGTTGTCTGTTCTTTCCAATTAATTACGCGAAAAGTCTTCTGCAAGTGTTGGCATAACACAAAGGAAAACTCCACGTGGTAACACATTATTCGCCTAGTCAGTAGGAACATACGTCTGGCTGAAATTGTATCTATCGTTGAAGAACGTCAAATACTAGTGATCAAATCATGGAGGATAAGCTAGACAGAGCATGTGGCTAGGGGAAATACAAAATGCATAAAAACGTTGTCTTAGGCCTTTGAAATTAGTTAGTTGTATTAAATCTCATGGGGGACGAATGGTTGGCCTTTGTGAACACGGCAGATTTATTTACTAGCTGAACGACTGTCAGTTTCTGAAGACTAACCGCTCCATGGGGTTAGCTGAAACAATAATTTGTATTAAAGGGATTCATGTCTTCGATAATTTGTTTCTTCACAATTAAGAGTCTCCTTTTTCTCTAATCGATGACCTCAAATAAATAAGCAAGGACTTCAGCTCAGGTGACAGCAAGAAGAAATATTCTGGCATGACCGAAGCACAGTTCTGTAACATTGTGTTAAATCTGTTGCAGGTTGATATCCTGGATACAGCCGGTGACATGCAATTCCCAGCAATGAGGCGTCTCAGCATCGCCACAGCCCACGCCTTCCTGTTAGTTTACGCCACAACTTCGGCCACGTCGTTTGACAGCATCAAGCGCTGTTTCGATGAAATCAGAGAACAGCGGGCAGACTACCAGGATATTCCCTTTGTTGTGTCTGGCAACAAGCTGGACCTGGCTTCCACACACCGCGAAGTCACCATAGAGGACGTCTCTGAGTGGGTGTACTGTGAGCTGCCCAAGCTGAGGTGCGCAAACATTCTGATCTGTCACGACAAAATTATAAATGTGCAGAGTGGGCCAATTGTCGCACCCTATAGGGTTTGCAGTAGAATCATCTTTATTTAAACAAATGTACAAATTGTTGGCCACCAACTTAAAGACACTTATGCACACATGGAACTTAACAGCTGCTTGTACCCGATGCAATATGTATACAGTTATTTTATCACACTTAGAACATAACTGTGTTTGCGTTGATGTATGTTCTAGATGGCTCACACCCATTGAGTCTATCAAGGCCAGTCGGTCCTCTGTTAGGCCCGTCTGTCCGAGGCTTTGATCGAGGTTTCGAAACATATTTCTTTTTACGGTGCAAGGTTGTTAGCCTTGCGACCAACCCCCCAACCTGGAGGGCCAGGGTACCTGTCTTAGTCTGACCATATTAGCTCTTGTATATTTGCTAAAGGTTATGTCAAAG
Source organism: Zootermopsis nevadensis (assembly GCF_000696155.1). The sequence goes on from NW_019060047.1 coordinate 685,891, forward strand.
ATTTCGCTGTGATTCTATATTTCTGCAGAGTGAAGGTACTGGAATGCTCAGCCAAAGATGACTATAACATTAAGGAGATCTTCCGCTGTTTCCTCACACTATCACGAATTTTACCTGCTGGTGGGGACGACAGTTCTGGGGGACTGAAACGTCGCTCCAGTGCCTATGTAAGTGCCAGCAGCAAGAGCAAGGGAGGTCGGCGCACTGGAAGTCCAGCCTCGGAGTCCATGGGTGCCAGCGCAGCTGCCAGCACGGAAGGAGCAACGGGAGGACTGGAGGTAACCCGCTCCAAGCCAAGAAGTCGAAGTCTAATCCGTCGTTCAAGCCGTAAAACCAAACAACAAATGCGAGATGCTCATGATGATTGCAGTGTTTCATAGAGCACTGGTTCACATCAATGCAGTTTTTTTTCTTTTTTTTACAATGTCAAGTATTTGGGCTGGTTATGCTGACTGTTTGTATGTCGTTTGGTCAGGTGAGTTGCTAATTTTATAGAGTAAGAAGGGACTTCAGTGTTATAATTTTGTTCCACTAATGACAAAATATAGAGTTGTCAATATGTAAGATATTTATATTTGTATATTTAAGACTGTGCATTTTGGTCTATAGGACATATCAAGTTTTGCTACCACTGTCATTTAACAGAACTCACATACCTTATAATTAAAATATCAATATTCAGAAAGTTTTTAAATAATTTGAACAAGGCCTGCCAATAACACCTTTCTATATGCAGCCTGTTCAATAATAGCTGGGTGATGCATTTATTGAGAAGAGTTTTGCATGTAAGGAGTAGAATTAAAAATGTGTAATAAAAATTGGTGTTCTTGCTGGAGTCAGTCCCAGCAGAGCAACAAGTTTTATGATATTTTGTGTTGTGAAGAAAATATAACTTTTAAGAGACTTGGATATGAACTGGGAGTTTTCCATCAAACTGAATATTCAGGCTGCTTGAAGACGTGATTCCTTGTAAATTTCCTTTCTGCAGCTATTGTATTTCTTGTACATAATTTTACATTCTTGGCATACATACAGAATCCAGAGTCACATCATAAATGTATAAGAAAGTAATTTAAGCAAGATGTGTAATTATTATGTGGCATTTTAAATCTTTGTGAATACTTTCTAGCCTGTAGTATGCACTGTCATGTTTACATCTATCTACACAATGTTCTTGGCCCATTGCTTTTATTATCACGTAGCTGGAACACCAAACATGCATGATGCTCATTTGTTACTTACGTAATCAAAAGCTACGACTGTACCATATAAGAGTTCGGCCATTGATAACTCATCTGAGTCTTAGATCAAGTGACCAACATTTGACAAAGATATTTTTATCTAGATTTTATATAAAGAAATATGTATATCGACTTCATAATAACTTCGAAATAAGACAGTATGTGTAATATTTGAGGTTTTGACAGCGGTGAATATGAAGATTTCTGTCTTCTGGGTTGTTGCGCTGTGTAGTCTGGTCGATGTTTACCAACTTTTCAGAGGTCATACTTCCTCCGTCATCAGGGCGACAACCCAGAAGACGGAAATCTTCAAGACAGTATTTGTTTAAAATTTCTCAGTCTGTGCTCCACTATAATTCAATTATTTCTTTCCCCATTTGAGTTGGAATAACACTGAAATTAATTGTGGATGGAATAAGGGGCAAAGTAAGTCACTACTTCTGCAGTCTTGTATTTCATGCTGAAGGTAACAAATTTGGGATGTTATATTTCTAAAAGTTACAATTGAATGCCCTAATTTTGAAACCATGTAAAAGGTAAATACCTGGGTCCAATCCTGGGGGTAAATTATGGCTGGGGCATGACATTGACCACTCACCCGCAGCTAGTGCTGAGGTTAAGAATGAATAGGAGCTACACAGTTACAGCTTTACTTACTTTTTTTTTGTAAAATATAAAAGTAACCATGAGCATTGCCAGTGGAGGGACTATAGTTAATTGTAATACAGGTAATTTGAGAACAAAATGTACATGCCCTGAAGAATAAGGTACATTATTGGTCTGTTGTGAATATGGTAATTAACCCTTAGATTCCATAAATGGCAGGGAATTTTTTACTTTCTGAGCGAATATTAGTTCTTCATGAAGAACTCTGCTCCATAGAGTTAGTTTTGGTGATGCCATTTATTCATTTTGTCCCTCAGTAAAGTAAAAATTACTTATGTTAGAACTGTTTTTCATACAAGAAAAAATAAACTTAAATAAAGCATTTAATAAATTCTGACAAAGTGTCAGTCACACCATATTATATGAGCAGGCTTGTTTATTTCAAATAACATGATGTGAAATGTAGGAACATAACCGAGCTTATCTCTTGCATATGCCAACAATGTACATTAAAATATTTCATATACATTTTTCTTTAATTTTAGGATAATGAAGTTCTGGTGCATAAATAATAAGAGAACCCACATATATTTAAAAATAAATAAACCTATAAGTAGTAATAACGTAATAAAACTAAATACATTAATGCATTTGAAGGTTAATATAATTTTATCTTTTATACATGCAGACATTTTTTGCCATTGAATGATTAACATAAATGCATAATATTTATATACATTCTTTTCGTAAGATCTTAGTATTTCTGAAATCTCAATCTGTACGTTAATGTCATCAGCCAAGTTCAGTATAACTTATATGTTAAGTGGATAATTGCGCTAATATCAATGAATTGATTAATGCTAATTTCCTGTGGGTTGACTACTGGAGGTGGAAGTAGTGACAAGAAGAGGTGTCACTCATTTTTACTTGTGACTACTGCTATTTTCTCTGTATTTGAACATAATGAATTTCTCTACTAATTGTGTAGAAACTGTACTTTGCCTGTAGGTTAAAGTGAACAGATTATATAATGTCCTTCATGTAACTCATCATTCATTTCAATATGAATACAATTTCTTGTGAACTACTCAAATGTTCCTGAAAGACACTTTAGCATTACTTACATGCTATTCATTTGTTTTCTAAGCCACTTTAAAGTACTGAGGTATTTGGAAAAATTTACCAGTACGGCTCATTTTATATTCATTAAACTATTTATAAGATAACTGTAATATTTAATCCACAGTGAAGGACTGTTTGTAATATTGCTTAAGAAATCTATTGTCAGATTCTTAGGAATAAAACTGGAGAGAAACTTACATCACAGAGTAAAGTGACAAATATTACAGCGTACATTTTAAGACTGTCGTTTACAGCGTAAATGTGTGTTTATATGTACGCACTGTGGATATCTGTTTAAAGACAGAACTTGGTATCCAGTGTGTTTACCAACTCTTTTCCCAATAAGTGAAATAACAATGATTTTGAGGTTTTTTAATGTTGTTGTTGATGTTCTTGTTAAAAACAGTGCCAAGAAAATATAGTCATGTACTTTTAGAGTGGAACATACAGAAACTTTCTGACATGTGTGTGTATGCAGGAGTGTGACAAATGATGAGAGGAAACTTAACTGCAAGAAGATTGTTAGAATAGCCTAGCATAATGTAGTAGCAGTCCATGCACTGCACATGAGCATATTCAAGGTCTTTCAGTAAGAAAGTTTAAAGTTTGGGCTATGACTGAGGCTCTTTATTTTTCCACTTAAGTACTATGTATCAGATATTAACTTATAATACTATTTTTCAAATGAGAAAATCAGGGATTCAGGCCATATTTTGCTGGCAGTACACAAGTAAGCAAACAATAAAATAAAATAAACAAGTAATTTAAAGACAATATTCCATTGGAAGTTCACAAGGAAAGATTTTCATTGGATGAATGTGATAGACAATGGGAGGGGACTGACATTTCCCCACTATCATAACTAATACAATTATGAAATGATTTTTGTATTTATCCAATTGAGAACGGTATTGCTACATGGAACACAGATTGTTCAGGGTTCTCTTGTAGTTTTTGTTGTGAACAAAGATGACTGCATTCTCTTAGGGCACTTCTATCTTAGTAATTGTTTTGTATTAACAATGACAAAGATTTGTATAATCTTAATAGTTTATAAAATTTAAATAAAGAACAATAAATTCTATCAATTCTTGTACATCTACATTAGCTGAATTTTAGTACACATTATTAACTGCTTTTAAAGGGATAATTATACCAAATGATACCATTTCAGATCAAGCTGAGATCAGATTATGATTGCAGATCACGGGACCAAGTCTCAACGTAAGTCCTCAAACCAGAGCCCATAAACTAGCAGAATGTGTGTGTTACTAATTTATTGCCTTGTTTTGGGGAGTATTACACTGTCAGTTTATTCTTCTCTGTATCATGCTATGATCTTTGATAAAAAACTGTTGATAAGTGTCCTGAATATGACGTCCGTATGTCAGTAAAGAGTTTAATGTTCACATAAAATTCAGACTTTGACTATATTGGATCTGCTTTGGCTTGATTTTTGTCCCTTCAGATACAACTGTGAATAAAGGAAAGGCATGTAAATTGGTTGTTTAAATATTTAAAGACAGTTTACATCTTGCGTATACTGAAACTGTTTTTAGTATGGAGAAATTGGAAACAAAAACGTATTTGAAGGCAAAATAAATTTAAATCACAATTCATATTTTTTAAATCAGTTTATTAAAAATTTCCATTTTCACTTCAGATTGTTAAGAAATTAATGTTGAGTGTGTTCCTACTTGATCAATGTTAGCCCGTGTTTATGCTCGTGTGCAGTACAAAATATACTGATCATCCAATGTCTGCATCCGTCCCTACACAAGGTGAGGCAACATGGCATGATGGACCCTTCTTACGTATACATATCTGTGTAATGGTAACACCTCTTTTGTTCTGACAAGATGATGCTGTACATACCATCTACTGACTTCTCCAGTGAGGATTTATCAATATTAGAATACATCTTAAAGAAGTACCATATTCGTTCTTTTCTATGATCAGTCATTATCTTCTTAATGTTTTCTTAGCAATGTCAGTGAAATCTGTTTAAAGTACTAATTTACTTACAAATTATGTATCGATTGGAGTTTCTTACAAATGCAGTTATCACATAATTTCATCATAAACCCTGAAACTGAGCTGTGTTCAAGGGGACCAAGCATTTTATCAAGGAGAGGCATTCTTTGAAGGTGTGAATATTAATTTAGTTGGAAAAATCTGCAGGGAAGGGAACACCTGTAGACAAAGGAATAGATGGAAGAGAGGGTGTTCTATTAAAATGTATCTTAAATAGACGGTGTGAGTACGTGAAGTGGATTCATCTGGCTCAGGCCTGGATCCAGTGATGGGCTTTTTTAAACATAGTAGTAAATTTTTGGAGGACTTAGCTGCTGTGGTAATGAATGTGAAATATTTTACGAAAATATTTATAAAGTTTATCTAAAATTCTTGTGAACATAAATTACCTTAATAACACAATCTGTTTCACAAACAAATTCTGTCATCATAAACATAAATAAAATGACTAAAATACAAAATTAACTGCCTCACAATCAACAGTGAGTGTACTTTGTAGAGAAATAGATCAACTTTCACTGACAGCTTTGAGAACACTCTTGTTCGGTTTATTACTAAGAGCATAATTAATGTAAAAGGAATTTAGCAGTTTTGAAACTTTATAGTGAAAGTGGTCATTGATGGTACTTCTTTATGATAATATAAGAAATGTGCATTTTGATACCAAATTCAATACAATAAACACAACGAGAGAGACACAAATAATAGAATTATAGCCATTAAATAAGAACAAACCAGGAAATTGCAGTTTATGGTACCACAAATATATGTTTAAGGCATGCTGTTTGTACTCAGCTTTTGTCTTTACAGTATTTCATCCCACCCCATTTCATAATGGAATTATTAACTGGATTCATTCACTGTCTTGATGTCTGTTGTCTTTGTTCAAGGACCTATTAATGTGTTTTGATCACTGGATTGTAACACTCACAGTGACCTCTTCATGGAAATATGTATCTTTCTTCTTTTTGACAAGGTCAACTGTTATTAAAGTTTCATGAATTGTAACGTCTATTGTCATATTAAGCCATGAAAGAAACGTATAGTTACACGGAAGAAGGATTTTTAAAATTTAAAACCAAAGTAAGTAAAAGTAAGAGAAACAAATTATTGAATTAGAAATTTAAAAGGGCTTGTATAAGGAGAAAGCAGTTGGAATAATTTGTTATTAAAAGTTATAAAAGAGTCAGTACATAATTGTTAATGTCAGGAATGATAAAGTTCACATTGAAATGCTTTCCCCTTCATAACGCTTATGTTCTTGACTCAGAAATGTGGCCATTACGTCGGCCTACATGTTTCTGTCTGTGAAGAGGGTAACTCTTATCTGACATTTCACTGAAAAAGAATTACTAAATCAAGTTACGCTCATCTACGCAAGACACGATTGCCTAAGAATTACCTGTTTTTAGCAGAATTTTTAATGGTTTGTGGACAGTGGTACTTGATGATAAATGGTTGGATTGTTACATTTCTGCAAAAATCTCTCATATATTACATTCTCCATAATTACATCATCCAAATCACATATTATAAAACTAGTAGGGTACATTTATTTATCAATATAATCAAAAGCATTAAACTGTTCCTTATCTGTGTCACAAGTCTCTTCATGTCTTATTTATATGAAGAAAGTGAAAAATCATTGGCCTTTCATATGGTGCTGATGCACTGTAGACCACACACAGACACCATAATAATTCTAATATACGCCAGTAACCCGAAAACGGTATGGTACCTCTCCAAAATTAATATGTTAATACGTGAATCCACCCAATGTAGCTGCTGAGTGGTTGGCACCACCGCTTCGTATTTGGGAGGTCCCAGGTTCAAAGTCTCCGCTCGGAGGCCTGTTCTCCTGACTTGTTACTGGTTTCTTCAGTCTCTCCAGTAAAATGTCGGGAAAGATACTACCGCTCTCCTTCATGTCCTTCCGGTTAATTATTCAATAGTCATCGTATCATGCGACACTAACTGTCTGAGCTACTGACAACGTCGTTAAGTACACTACAAATAATAACAATAAATTATAACAATCATTAATCCCAGTGTTTGTATTCTAAAACACATCAGTGAATGCACCCTACAAATTACAGAAGAAACATTAATACCTAAACACGCCGGCCTATTGCACTGACCTCTTAACCCACACTCCGCTCTAACCAGTTCTTCGTCAGTCCACTCCAGTCAAAGACGAAGACAGACTGCACAACGGGAAAACGAGAGAGCATAGTCAGAAAGAGGTATGTCAGAATAGTCTGTAAGACTATTCATATTATAATGTAACTTGTATAGAGGAAAATATTAGAAACTTTCAGTCTAATAAGGTAGGTCTATGTGCATAACAGATTAATTATAACATAAAAATATAAAGAGGATATACTAGACAGGTTTATAACCTCATCCACGAAAGTGTATTCCATTTCATAAAATGTTATCAATAGTCAGTAGTTCTATGTTACACGTTTTGGAATTAAACAAAATTTACTGACGTAATTTATGGATGCGATAAGTCAGTAAGGGGTCTGACTTAAAATGTATCATGTGTAAACATTTTACTCGGCTATTTTTCTGTTATTGAAATAAAGATTCTTTGTAACGCCAGGCTTTTAAGAGTCACTGCCAAGTATAGTTGACAATAAATCTTTTAAGTTAAATGAAACAAAATCAAAAGAGACAAGTTTATTTCAATTTCCTACTATACAAGTTACAGTACACTAGTACATATGTCAACTCATAACAATCCAATGGGGAATATAACGTCAGCAAATTACACTTGTGCACATTTCAACCATTTGAAGCAAGATCGTCCAAATAATGCTTGAACATTCAATCCGTACCTCAAAGAGAACACTTCACTATGACAAAGATCAGTTGATAAACGTTGTTTAATTAATCAATGTTTACCCAAAGAATCACACAAAACCCATAATACACTGTGAAAAATGCAGAATTATTGAAGCAATTGGTACATATAGTTACCATTGAGCTTTAAAGGCTTATACAAAGTGCAAGTTTTGTGTCCTAGAAATCTGTGTAGTGTCTCCTACGAATCAGCAACGTTCTTCAATAAGGTATAGTAGGCGTACACCGTGTTCGCTATCTGAAAGCACAAAAGAAACAAAGGAAAGTTCACTCAAATATCCTCGCCCCACTGTTATTTAGGTTCATTTTTAGCGATGTGGTCTTTCCACCAGCCCCTCATTCAAATACAGACATTATTATTATTATTATTATTTATTCGTTGTCATTGATTAGGTCTCTTCACCATTTCCTGCTCAATAACACAGATACTGTCTAATTTCCATGAAACTCGGTATGAACATCATGCCACTAGATTTCTTTCGCACTTTCACCCCTCACATTCTTTATTTCTTTCCTGCTTTTCTTATTTTGATCTTCCTTTCCAAGTTCTAAAAGGCGCCGAATATTAGCAGCTCTCACAAAATAGAACATTCTATCACCTAATCTCATTACTCATAACTTGGTCAGTCATGCAGTTATAAAGATTAAATGTGTGCATACATATACATATTTGAAGAAAATTGAACGTAAGAAGATGGCGACTACACTAATTATTTTTCTACGTAAATAGTGATCTAAGAATCATGGTGGTACGACAATTATACGTTAATAAGTAACTTTCTAGAGCAGTCACTTATCTAGTCAAAATAGTATCTACTTTTATGGATCCCTAATATCCATTATCTTTTTTAAAATATCGCGTCACTGCAACCGATTCTGAGTCATATGAACGCAGTCCATGTCCTCAAACCCTGTTACTGTAAGAACAATTTTAACATTTTCCTTACTCCGAAGTTTCTTTAAAACTAAAATTTTATACACATTCCTCATCGCTCCCATCCGTTCTACATGCACCGCCCATCACATCCTCTTTTTTTTTGTGTCAGCCCAGTAATATTTGTTGAAAATACAAAGTATGAATCGACTCGTTGCATTTCATAATAGGTCTATTAACTGCTTTCGGATTACTTTGAACTAATCTAAAATTCGACCAACTAGCTATGTACCTGAAGGTAGGTTTCTAACGACACATTATAGAACTTCCCTGCGGTGAGCTGTATCGGCTTTTGAGCTCGCATAATGACGAACTTGATGTCGTGCATTGTCTGCAAATGCTTATACCAGGGACAGCCGTAAATCGCCTTTTCAACTGCCAGACTCTGTAAATAAGAGAACAACAGACTGTGAAGTTTTATGCCTTAGGAATTCTGGCCACCTTCGTCACACGTACAACAGCATTGTATCTAAAAGGAAGTTGAGGTACATAATTCCCACACTGAAATATTGAGATGTAACAAAAAGGGTATTTAGATTTTTGTGGTTCAGCTAACTTATTGTTATTTAAAGAAGCATTTGCTACCCCCACCCCACAAAACATATTTCCAAGGAGGAAAAATTATAGGAAACAGTGATTAAGAACGATGAAACGGGGGAAAACAAAACGAAGAAAGCTAAGAGAAAAAAAGTCTATAGAAAGTAATGAAGAGACATGAATGTAACATCATAATAATTGACTCCTGAAATAATTGGTATAAACTCACATAATTCATGTGCTCCGACTCGCAAATTTATAAAAAGATATAGAAGGAACTTTGTATCGCATTTCTTACCAAAAATCAACTAATATAATTCTTTCGACGGGTACAAATTCTCTAAATAAAGGCCTAAGAACCTGCTACTTGTCAATTTTGTGGCCCTAGTAAATTTTCTGTATTATCGTGTCATATTATATTACGCAAATATTTACCTAATGTCAGAAATTGCCTTCCACTGGTGCTGTTCCGAGTCAGATGAATCCAGTCCGCCCCTCCCACGCTGTATCCGTAAGTTTCGTTTCGTGTTATCCTTTTTCTGTGCCTAGGTCTTCCACGTGGATTCCTAACGAACATTTTGTGAAAATTTCCCCAACAGTAAGTGTGACGTACTTACCTGTTCAGTGAGGTATTCGCCGGCCCAACAGAATGACAGCAACCAAACGTAAAAGCAGGAACCACTCATCAGAAATTTTAGGCTCTCATCATCAGCAAAACCCTGCAATGGAATTTTAAATGACACAGCTTTGTTTCAGATCCATACTACGTCGAAATAAAGCTTCAGAAATATTAGGAGAAACTGGAATTGAAAGGGACACATTTGTTTCTCGTATGTATTAAAATTAACGAGAAAATTGCAAAATCTGTAGTTTTCGTTATTTAGTAGGCTGGTCTAAAGATAAAGGCAGAGATCTAAGTAAATATTTGTTTCATCACTAGAATGCAAGAAAAAATCATAACACAATTTTAATTAACAACCTCTTACAAATGTAAAATTTCAAATATTTGGTAACAGCAGTAACAAACCAACATATGAAACTATAGTTTCAGTTAGTCAGTCAGTCAGTCAGTTAGTTAGTTAGTTAGTTAGTTAGTTAGTTAGTTAGTTAGTTAGTTAGTTAGTTAGTTGTTTGTTGTTGTTGGTGGGTTTTTCTTTTTTTTCTTTAGGTGTGAAACTTGGTCTTGCACTCAAGGGCAAGATCAAATAGTGAGGATATTTGTGAGCAGGGCAAATTGTTTATAACTCAGTAAAACAAGAAACAGTTTTAAATACATAATAAGTAATAAAGTTAAAGCAGTTAACAAACGTATGCTTATTACTTACATATGCTAATCGAAATGTAGACAAGCACATGAGAGCCTCACTGAAGACGAAGATTATTAGAAGCATTGGACTCAAGAAGTCTTCTATCTGTTTGCATAAACTGTAAATAATTAATTTATTAAGTTATACAACTAATTTCATATGAAGTATATTATTAATATGCATTTCCTAATCAGAACAGTCCGAAAGAAGCAGATGTTCTATCACCACTGATTTTCAGCTTTGCCTTAGAATGCACCACCAAGGACATACGTACTATGGTGTTGGGGTCAAATGTTGCTGATTGCAGGCATCTCTTACATCAATTGGTCCAATTTCAAAAATTAAGGGTTGGCTACTGGCAGATGTGCAGAATTTTTATGCTATGCATATATTTCCTAACTTTTAAAATGGAAGATGAATTTTGTTACACGCTATTTACGTACCCAATTATTTCTTGATGGTACTTGATACAAGATGTCAAATATTTATGCAGCTGTGCCAAATGTTGACTTTCTTCATCAGACTCATCTTCAGCATGACGTTCATCTCTGTACTGTTTTCGTTGTGGTGTATGAAGACAATGCTGCTCAGACTCCTTTTTTGTAGAAAATATTATGTTGATATCTTCAATTAAATCTACCAACATACTGAAATGTGAGGCGGTGTGGTACATCAGCCCTAACATTGCTATAAACCATCCTGTGATATTCAGAACACCTGTAATTACGGTAACTCCATGTAGAATTTGTGCAATTTCATAAAATGGAGACTTATTTACGTTTGAAGGAAACCACATTGCTAATCCAAAGTATTTGCCATGATTGTGTTCTATGCCTTCCTGATTAATCTGGAGAATAAATTCAATATATCCTTTTATAGTCGGTATTACGACCCATATAAATACTGTTACACAACTAACACCCAAGAATGTATTTGAAATAAGTTTCCCAGTGTACAGCGACTCCTCCATTGTTTTTAATTTTTTTGTAGAAGATCCTAGTATTTCCATGTAAGGTCTAAAATTTGTTTCCAATATGTGAAATAATTCTATCATAATTTTCCTTTTATATACAAAATATATTGCCAATATTGCACTTAACACAAAAGCAGATATTTGAAAAATTATGGGTATGGCTTTTTCAAGACTATTCAGATAGTTGCATAATTCAATGAACATAGCAGCAATGGCAGGTATAAACCAAATGAGTACCAAACAAGTGTACATATCATATAATCTTGATTTCCACAGACTTGAATAAACACATTCTGGAGGTAATACACCACATAACTTCAGTGCCCTAAAATGGAATCTTAGACTGTAATTCTCTATTAATTCTTGTTGTTTCCTTTGCTCAGCTTCAGTGCTTTCCATCATTATAAGGTGCTAAATATCATATGTTGTTCTCGTTTTACAGATTATATAATTTCTGTACTCTTAATAAGTTTCTTTTTCTAGCACTGAAATATGGTTATAGTATATCTGATAAAACAGCTTTACTGTTTTCTGTTCTAAACACAATACATGCATATACAGTAATCTTGTAGGTATAGTGATGCTATGAAGCTGGTGTCTGATTTATGGATAGATGTGTTCAGTTTATATAGGCACTGCATATTTAACATGGCATGCAACACCACCTGCTATCAGAACTTCACTGTTAGTAATTACCTATTCTGCTATTCCTTTTACTTTGATACTGAATACTAAATAACAAAACACATGTGAAATTATATTTTTATTTAAGTCTGCAGGTTTACTTTCAAATGAAGTTCATATCAATTTTAATTATAGAGTTACAGATGTTATTGATTAATATTATAAAGTCAAGACATGCTCTAAGAATTTCTGAAATAGAATGGTTTCCAATGAAGTAACATCTCAAAAATGCTGGTGTTTTGGATGTTGCTTTTGTTGAATGGTTAAAATGTTTCAAGTATTATCAACTGCAAAATCTGTAAGATTACAAACAGAGGTCAAATCAGCACTAAACAAATAGAAACATTGCAAGAATTCATATTTTAAGCAGTTTTATTTTCACATTTAATGTAATACAGTTTTCTTCCACATCCATTATGATTTAACTTCTACATATATTTTCAAAACACTTCTAACGTCAACAACTAAAGGAGTCAAATACAACTGTACACAAAGCATGTCTAACAATTAATTACCTTGTTACACTATATACTGACATTTACAGGTATATACAAGCATTATATTTCTTCCCTTACATAACTGTCTATTATGAAACTAATATATTTATGAGATTTTAAGTTCTTACTATGTTGAAGATGTCAATGTTTGTCTTCTAGGTTGTAACACCACGAAAAATTATAGGAAGGTATCACTGTTTTGAAAGAATAGAATGCCCTAAAGCTAAAGGCATATTGATCTCCAAAAATGTAGGTGTCTACCTATAACTCCATGCAGCATTACAACACAGAACACCAACATCAACATAGATATAATTATATCACTAAGATATGAAATTTGTTAATTACTATCATTCTGTTTCATACATCTACATGACATAATTTAATAAAATATGAGTACACTGAACACTGGAAAGTTCTACCAAGGAAATATTCCTCCAGGTTAAAAATATATATATTAACATGTCTACAGAATTTATGTTTAGTTAAAGTTGGACTTTGAGGCTGAATGTAGAATAAATTCTTGTACAACGATGATTTCAGATTGCCATATAGTCATAATACATGGTGGTAGCTTTTAACCATGAAAATGGAACACATTAGAAATGACATGTTGTTAGAAAAATGATGTGAAACATATTTTATACCTACTGAAACAATACAAATTAATACCAATTAATGTTAAAGTTAGGGATTCATAAAAGCAATGAACTAGTCAATTTATTGGTACTTGGGAATTTTGTTCATATTACAATGGTCCAAGGACAAAGCATATTGAAAGAACCAATTAGGAAGATATTCCCAACTTATGCAATTGAGAATAACAGCTTTTATTTCACAGCTCATGTGAATTAAGGTTATACCACCACCTCTTCATTTCCCACTGACTGGCTGTACTAAAAGTTTGAAGGGTATTTAGTGAGAATAGTGTGAAAAGTTTTCCCCACTTGTTAATTCATTAAATACAAGCGCATTTTAATAGACCCAACTCTTGTGATCAGTATTTGTGGCAGAGTAATCTTAAAATAATGAAATGAACTGCTAAAGTTTGAGTCTGAAGGGATCTAAAATTTAAGGGGACGCCAGTTTTTTACAGATTAGAAATAAGATTAATTGAAAAGCCCCAGTAATGCTTCCATACATAGTAATTTCTAAAGAACTGAGGACAAAAACTTTCTGATTGTAGGGCAGTCAGGACTCTTAAATATTCTGTATGTAAGGTTCATAATAAATTAAAATCTACGCTTCCCACCTTAAAATTATGCTTTGAGGAATAATAATACATTCACACAGTTGTGCACATTAAAATGTTATGTTCAACTTGTAACCTGATGCCCCACTCTGACATTCAGATTGCAGTTAGGTGACTTTTGAAACAACAGGATCGTTAAATTAGGAAATTGCATTCCATGATGTTCAAGAGAGACTCCAATAAACACACGGTAAAATGAACAAAAATAAACATGGTTCTTTCAAGCTGATAAGATTTGAAACTGGGGATGATGTGTTCATGTTAACAGTGTTTGCCAGGCTAACATAGTTAACATGAATGCTCCACCCCTGTTTGAAACAGTAATGCATTTTCTTTGACATCAGAAAATTCAGCAACAACAGGCTGACTTTCTAGTTAACCTTCAATAAACAAATATAATAAAACTCATAGTTTAATTTCATAATAACTGACTTTCAATATAAAGAAAATTTCAGTTGATTTTACACTGGCACTGTTAAAGCGAGATAAATTACTTATAACTTAAATTTAGAACTTTTTTAATTATGGTACATGACCATGCTAAACAAAATTTTCTGGAAATATTACTATAACCTTTTTATATGTAACCATGCAAATATTGGTGAAGTAAAACAATTATTCTGTGTTCCTTTTGTTTAAATTGCACAGGAAGTGAAACAAATTTCATACCTCGGTGACAAAATGCTGTTATACATTTATAACATAAAGGATAAGTTAATTAATGAATATTTATAACTACATTTATATGTCTTCCAGTTTTTAAATGTTGCAGACATACAAATCTGTACAGTGATTAAAGAGATTTAACTGTATAGTGCAACATAAAGAATAATTTACGTATTTCAAACACTGGCTTCCTTTAATATCATTGCTCAGAAAATTATAAGCATCATTAAATTTCATAAAATTATATGGTTTGAAAAATACAGTGATCTATGTAAAAACATATTTTTTTAAAATTAACTGAACATTTAAGGAATTCAAAATTAACCCTCTACAAGATTATTAAATAATATTAGTCACAGCATTCCATCACTGAACATTTATGCTTTGATTTCTGTGTCAAACCCACCGAGGAAACATGATCAGAAATGTCGAAAATGTCATTTGTCACTTTCAGAATATTCTTATTAAGTGTTCATTATAGAGATTGAAATAACCCAATAAATACTATAACAGTGATGGCTGTCTGGTTATAACATGCCTCAGAACAGTTTCAAACTCTATTTACAATCAAAATGGCTTATCCACATCAAAAACGTTATTCCAGTTTAATAAGTTTTCTAACACTTAGTCCTGTTTATGTCTAGTCAGAATCCACTGTATATTATTATAATTACACCTTGTATACTTCTCTTGTATTTATTAATTACATATAACAGATAAAGCATAAAGACTTTCAACATTTATGAACAATAAAGAATTCTTAATTGTTGGTGGCAATGTACCACCACAGGCCTGTCAGGTCACTTTCCTTAGAAATTTCACTTCAGTCATAATAAAGTGAAAAGCATTTTCTGAAATGTTGTAACTAGCACCCTCACCTATTGATCTCACTTATTTAATTAATTTTGAATTATAAAATGTTGTAAAATTAATGCTGTTGCATAATTCCAGTTATTATTCAAAATGTTGCATTTCTTTAGGATCAAAAGTGACTATCCATTCAGTATATTAAGAAGCCATCTGAAAACCCTAGCAACATGGACAGAACTGTAAAGAGTCATGAGTGAAGGTCAATGAATGTGTAATGTGAATTATTTGAAGAAAATACATCTACAAACATTTGGCACAATTTGCTTTTGGTTTAATTAATCACTAAATTCCTTAAAAAAAGACATATATTATAGTAACTATGGCTATTATAGTAAATATATCTGTGTATTAATATCATTTTCAGTATTAATTTTGAAGTGGATGAATGTTCTCTTTGATACAGAGATGTATTTTTATTCAGAATTTTCAGTGAATCCATCCAACAACTGACACAGACCAAATTCTATACCATATCATGACACTTTTATTAAAGGAATTTTATTAAATCTCATCAAAGGACCTGACGGTTATGAAACATATATTATGTATCATTAAGCAACAATATAAATAAAAAATCCAGTAAGCTGAATCATGTGTAATCTGCAATACATAGTAAAGGTTAAGACACATAAACATGAATGAAAAAATAACGTAGGAACCATATATATATAGACATAAATCAAACATTACAAATGGCACCATCTTAGGCAGCAATCAAAGAGACATAGTTTTCCTTCAAAATATACTATATATGTCTGCACTGAAATGCAATGCAATACAATTCATTTTACAATAAATCTACTAGTTTATTTGTAACTAAACTTTCTTATTCCAAGCTGTTACTTGTGTTTTAATTCAGTTCATACAAACCATTTTAAAGTTTTCTGTCATTCTTGTATTAACTGTGACGGTACCTTTCTATTTCAATCTTTACTACAGAAATAAATTATTCACTATATTTTATTACATTACACATGTAGAAATGCGAATATAAAGATAAAAATTCTGCAAAACATATTTCTATATAGAAACTTAAAAAGTATTATTCAGCATCTGTGATCTGGGACGAAACTGTCGGTCTTTTCATAAACATGTTTTATACTGTCCTCTTTTAGAGAAATATTTTCTTTCACTATTTATTTATGGTAATTACCTTACCAAGTTCTCTATGGGATCGAAAACATATTACTATACAATAAAAATATGGACAAATTCATATATATAACTCAAAATTACATTCAAATATCATAAATTTTGTTTTTAAGTTTCAGCTGCAAACCAAAATTTACATAATTGGAAAAGGAAGAATGAAAGAGCAAAGCTAACTTAATTATTTCAGACATAGAGGCTGACGTTCCTGTTCTCCACTGGGTTTTTGTTAAAACAAAGCACATCAAATTAATTGTATTTAATATTATTATGTCAATCTTATAAATGTATATTTCCTGTGTCAAAAATGTTGCTCTTAAAACAATCTTGTATAACACCTCTTTGTTGTATAAACAATAACAGGACTCCTAACCTGTTAAGTGATAGACATTGTAAGTCACTGTAAGGAACAAACATTGACTTAATCTTACTCACCATTAATTTAGACTCTAAAAACTAAAGTATGTGACATCAGATATTTTTATCTTGTATACACCAAATTATTCAGTTCTAAAAATGAGTTTTACATCATATACCTTCTTTATTATTCATCATTGTGGTGCCACATAGTAGTTGCTTCATTAAAACCATTTATGGTCTCTTAGCAACAGGACTAGATAAGAGCAGATATAGAAAAAAAATATATAATAGATTAAGTAATACATTCATTAAAATCATAAAATTTGTTTGCCTGTTTGTTTTCTAAGTATCTAATACCTCACATATGGTGTATGATGACCTTTCTGACCTCTGCCAGCCTAGGAAATTGCACATAATCTATTTGTAATGCAGCAGCATCAATAGTGAAAATTATCACTATTCCTTTAATAAAGTGATCATGAGAATGATGATTGGCAGAGGCAATCTAAAGCTTAACGTAGACTCCAAACCATGAACTGGAGTCCAGTACTCATCACATTACCAAAGTTTTATCTTTTACAGCTGAGCAGAAATATCTACACACAGATATGATCAAGAATCTGAAACTTCTAGATTACAGACTAGTGTCTTACCCCAGTACCAAGTCCCATCTCAAATCAGAATGCAGCATCGGTATAAACACAGAAAATAACAGAATGTAGAAAATCAAGCAAACTGCATTGCTAATGTCAAGTTAATCTACCCTCTTATCTCTACAGCAATAATGTGATGTAAGTTTATTTACCAATATAATTTTTTTGTTTTACAGAAAAAAGTATAACTGTTCTCTTATCTCAGTGGCAATAGTATGGTCCATGTAATTTACCAGTGTAATCTTTTGTTTTTACAACATGTATCATTAGAATGTCTCTGTCCTCCAGAACTTTGTCACAACCTTGTTATGCATCCAGTTTGAGAATCTATTACACAGTTCTATTTACACTCTCACACTTACGTGTACGTACACACACACACACACACACATACATACACATACACACACACACACATACACATACACAAACACAGCAGTGTCTCTAATTTGAGAAAGTTGTGTTAAATGGAACAAATGCAGAACTATATGTAATATTAGAGATTGCAGCTGCCGTTGGCGTGATTTTTTCAGGTGCAAGGGTATGTGCAGCTACTCCCAAGACAGTAGCTAGGACGGTGGCAGTAGCAGCAGTCATGCTAGTTGTCAATGCTGTAGTTTTGGCAGCAACTGTAGTGTTGAAGGGACCAAAAAGTTGGTTTGGGGTAATACTAGACCCTGCCTCAGTGGGTATGATGTATGACAAATTTGTCAATGCAGGTGTAAACATATCAACAGTATTTGAAATTAGTGGAAATTTTGTACTTGGCATGGGACTCATTATTGATGATCTTCCTGGTCTGCAAGTGTCAGGGTGCGGTGCACCCAAAATTGCATCCAATAAGTATGCTACGAGGGATCCCGCAGTAAGACCAATGTTATAGGATAGTGTCATGATGTTACCTGAAATAATTATAATTCAGTCCTCATAAAATTATATAACAGCACAATTAACAAGTTAATCCACCACATGTTTTTAATTTTTTGCATCACTTTCATGTGATAGATTAGTCTATGGACTCATTATCTGCTGGTTATAAACAAACAGAGAAATAATAAATTGATAAATGAACACAAATGTACTCACTTTATTGAATAAAACTGATAACACTAAAATAAAATGGGTTCACACAACACAGAACAAGCCAGTAACCAACCACAGGAACAGTACAGTCAAAGACATAATCAAAAGTCTTGAGACATAACATGTACCTTAATTTAAAGCGAATTTTTAGACTTCTTAATTTGTACTCAATTTTTAGTTTCTTCCCCCCCCCCCCCCCCCCC
>NW_019060047.1:704945-729386 GCF_000696155.1 Zootermopsis nevadensis
ATGTCCCCATCCTTTTTAACTTTATAACAAAGTGACCAATTTCATTAAATTTGTGTTACCATTCTCCAAACAGCAGAAAACACATGTGTTGCATGAAAGTTGTATAAATTAATCATGTAACTGCAGAACGTGATTTAACTTTGAAACAAGTTGCTATCCAGACAGAGAGAAAAATATCTCAAAAACATTACTGCAGATACACAGTAAACTCTCAACTGAACAAACCACAGTTAAAGAATTTTGGATTTAATGAACACCATCTGGTGTTGCCAAATGTTTTCTGGATGCAAGGCATTAGCATACATTTTCAGTTTTAACAGACAAAGTCCATTAAATCAAAAAATGTCTGTTAATGATCATTGGATTTAACACTGTAATGGTTTAATAAATCATGTGTCATTGAAGGTGTCCAGTTCCTGTTACTAATCTGTTCCTAATGGAAATTATGTCTAAGGATGCATTACTGGTACCTATTAGTCTATTAAATCAAGGGTTTACTACATCGGCATTCAGACACCTTGTTATACTTACAGATATAAAACATGTGTTCAACGCAGAAGATCATTGATACATTGCCATAAAAACCTCAAATGTGAAATGAGGTTCAAACATTTGCATGACATCCTAATTACCTGTCAGTTCTCTGTGCTCTTCAGCGACTCTGCTAGGGGCTTGAATCATGGGCACACTGCCTACCAGTCCATTGGTCACTCCCAGAAGCAAAGTGAATAACATGGGATATCCTTCCCCTGGAATCAGAGGACTACCTCGAGGAGTAGCACACAGCAGCAGCATAGGTATCAGTAATGTACGCAGCCATGCAAACACTATGAGCTGTGTCCGTGACCAGTCATATGGTACTGATGCTAAGACCTGTCAATGCCACCAAATCAAGACAACAGTGTTAACTCAAACAGGTAAATTTTCTTGATGAATACATTAAATTATTAAAATTCACCAACTACATGGTAAAAGATGTATCTTGTAAAACATATAGAATGCAATTAAATATGATTTGTTACATCATTTTATTTTTAATTTATATAAAATAACTCCGTTTATCCAGTCCACACATTCACATCCTATATACGTAAGATCAATCTTAATATCATCCTTCCGTTTTGCTTAACTCTCCAAAATGATCTCTTCCATTAACGTTTCCTGACCAAAATTGTACCTGCATTTCTCATTTACCACTATACATGCTATTGTACTGCCCATTTTATCCTCCTTGATCTTATTTCCCTAACTAAACCAAACAAAGAGTATAAATGATGATGATCCTCATTATGTAATTTTCTTCATCTTCTTGATACTACCATTTGAGTGGATCCAAATATTTGCCTCAGAAGTTTATTCTCAAACAACTCCAATTTATGTTTTTCTCTAAGGGAGAGACACAAAGTTTCACACCCACTTAAAATAATCAAAATATTCTAGTCACCACAATGAAAATTGTCAGATTAACATCTTCATCTCCTATTTTTATTAAGAAGTTACTGACAGTTATTGTATTGGAGATGGTGGACAACAAAATTAAGCTTAAAGGATAGCAATTCTCTATTTAAAAACCAAGCATCTCTCTTCAAAATATAGTGTATATCTACTTATACAATTTTATGCTAAGAACTATACATACCTTCCCCACAAGATCAGCAGCATTGAAGACAGCCATTAGAATTACAGGCATCCAGCTGCCAAATTTGCAGCTAATAATCTCACTCTCAATGCCTGGATACAGACAGAGGGTAACAAAGTAAGCCAGTCCAATAGAGAGCATGTATGGCCAGATGGTTTTTGCCACTTTCCATCGTGCCATGAAGCCTCCTGAAATGGCAGTATGAAGTATGATAAACTATTATACCTTCTAACTCTACAATAAAGGTCTTACTTGGAAGTAACAACTTTAATCAATCCAAATAACAATTCCTGCAGATAAAATATTTCTTACAATGTGCTTCTGTTATGAAACCCACCAAAAACATCCAAACAAATATATGAAGTTAAAGCAATTGATACTAATCAATAATGCAAAGTGAGCTTGCATAAATAAGGGACATAACCAATTTTCTTTTAATATCAGTAAAGGACAAAATTGCATGAGATTTCTTATTCTACATACTGCAGAAATCATTAGAGTTTCTAAATTATTAGGGAGTGATTTTTGTAAGAGCATAAAAACATACTACATAGGAAATAATTCCAAAATGCTGGAAATATTTTCCTGCATTATGAAGTTCATGACCAAAGTATGAATCCAAACATGCCAGCTTCAGTTTTCTGAATTGTATGTTTTTTCTTCTTCTTTCATTGTGAGTTATCAGTATTATCAGTATCCTCATAAAGTCTCATACAATGACCAATATCAGAAAATTCTATGTTGTAAATAACATAATTTAAGTTTCATGCTAAAAAGATGTTCCTTAGTTAAACTCGGTTTAAATTAACCTTTATCGACCATGTGCCATGGCTAATATGCAGTCCAGCTGGCTGTGCATCACACTAGCATATCTCTAAACCATTAACCCCACAGTTAAGATTCTGCCAGCAGTCACATAACACAGGAGTTTAAACCTCCTATTCCCATTTGATGAAGGTTAAAAGTCTTGATTGTGATATAAGAACAGATGAAAATATTGTTGGTAAACACAAAAGAAATCTAATCACAACTAATAAGTTTTAACTACTGGTAACTTACTTTTCAAACCCCCCCAAGCCTTTCCCTGGCTTGAACCATACACACTCCTCATGCGGATAACAACATCCTCTACTTTATAGGTTGGACCTTCAGCAGCTCCAGATCCTGGTGCGTTAGCAGCTGTGGGTTCATATACTGGATTGGAGAAACTGAATGGTGAGTAATGTCCAGTAACAGCAGCAGCTGCTGCCACTGCTGCATTATCAGAGCTACTAGTCCCAGAATCTGTTGCCAGAGGACTCTGCTGCAATTTGAGCACTCCATACTGAGTCTTCATCATACCATCAGCTTGGTCCAATTGATCCATCTACAGTTAAACACTTCATTATGCTATTATTTACAGCAGGACTTATAAATTAATAACTGTGTAAATTTATAGCCTTTATTTATGAAAAGTATTTATTATTACAAATTTCCAATACATGAAAGTTGTCACACAGAAGCAATAATTATGAGCTACTCAGATGAGCAGGTTATATAACTAGAACTTTATAGTAGTTTATGTATAATATGGAAGCATTAAGTGAAAGTAGACATGGGTTCTTCTTATAGCTTCTATGTGCCATACACTAGTGTATAGACTTTAGGTAGTTCCAAGAAAATGGGGGATTGGAGTTGAATAAAACACTTCCTTTTCTGGTCAACATTGATATTAATATACTGGGCAAAAACATAAATGCCATAAGTAAAAATAATTTACAAGTTCTATTAGATGAAGGTAATGTGGTTGTTTTAAAAGTAAATACAGAGAAAACTAAGTATATGTTCAAATCTTGTCGCCAGACTGCAGGAAAAATCATAATATAAGGGTAGCTAATGAATACCTCATATATTTGGGTATGATGGTAACAAATCAAAATTTTGGTCATGAAGAAATAGATAGCATATTAACTTCAGGGAATGTTTTCTACCAAGCAGTTCAAAATTGTTGTCTCCCCACCTGCTATTTAAAATCTGAACATTAAAATATATACAAAACTGTAAATTAACCTTTTGAAGATGGCTGTCTTCTTTGTCATTGCGCCATGTAGTCTGGTAGAAGTTTACTGACATTTACCGGAGTACATGACACAACAACCCAGATAACAGCCTTCTTCAGACTCACTGCCATGAAAACCTCAAATCCTACTAAATTACAGTTACAGTTAAAGCTATAAGGCAAATATTTTGACCTAAGAAAGATGTACAAAATTAATTAAATTTTACAATGGTAGACTGACTTGACTGTGAAATGCTGTATGATGGTATTAGAAACATACACAAAGTTCTCATGAAGAACCCTCTTTAAAATCTCAGATGGAGAAGAAATTATAACATTAAAACAGATCTTAATCAGTAGATTCTAATAATGTGAATTGGACTGAATCCAGTGACAGACTTTTATGTCAGAAGCATTAAACTGAGAGTCACCTGAGTGATCAGTTCAGTGGTTTGTTAGTTTTGTCCAGTTGAGTTTGCAAGTTATCTGGTGGGGCCATGGTCAGCACATTTGGGTTGATAATTATGGTGATGGGAAAAGGAGTTTTATGTATTTCACTCACAGATTTAAAAAAATTTAACAATCCCATGATAAGAAAATAAGAGGGAATATTCTTACCAAGCCAACATCTTCCATTGGTTCCAGCACAATCTTGCGTGATTCACGACACAGTGTGATGTAAAATTGAACAAAATCAGTCCTCTGTACAACTTGATGCAGACAGAAGCATAATGCCACTATTCCAATAGATGTTACAAAGAAGATGATTGTATTGATTTTGGGGTCATCGAGCAAAAGCTTTGTTAGGATACGGTTACCAGACACTAAGAAACCTGCAGCACCTGTAAGCACAAGCAAAACAGAAGAGCGTAATCTTTGTTAATGTGTGTGCCAATGAATGAAAAGCCTCCAGCCTCTAATGAATGGAAGAAATGTAGGTCATCCCCAGACATTGTTGCTCTCTGCATAAATATGGAAAATTAAGAGGTGGGTGGAAGAAGGATCAACAGAGCAGGAATAAGAAAGAAATTTCTTATTCACTGAATGATCTGCTCCTGATGGTCATACTAGAGAAAGTTCAAAAGGGTGTGGTGAAATAGCATTTCATAGAAATTAAACATTCAAAACACTTAAAGGGATGACATATCCTCATAATCATGTCAGTGATATTTATTCTACTGACAATTCTAACTGAAAAATAGTTATTGACCTGCAGAAAAATTAGATTATATACAAGATATTCTTACAAAGATATCACTGCATTAAAATTGTATGTAACATAAAATATAAACCTAACTGAAATTTACAATGTTATCTTTAGCAAATTACAAGGTGTGTATGTATACTTACTTTCACCAGCCATGACAGCTTGAGTATAGCGGCTTGGTAACATGCTGGTGTAACCATAGAAACTGGACTGCTGCACTGAAACAAATAATTGACACCAAATTGAGTATGACAGAACTGTTTGAAATTTTACATACAAAACTTTTAATTTATTTTCAGCTTGTAGTACAACACAGTTTTTCCTCCTTTTTAACATCCAGCATAGTCCTTTCAATGTTGAGTATGTTTTTATGATAATTTAAATTAAGACATCACAAAACTACATGCCTTTCTTCCTTTTTCCTTACTAAACTTTTATTACAGTTTTGAATGGTTTAATAGATACATATTTAGCTGCTCAAGAAGCTCCCTTCATCACCACAAAAGACTGCCTGCCACTTGTCCTATATTTAACCACTTTAATCAACATCATCTCTATAACCTTTATCCATAAAATCTATTTTAACATAATTCTCATATACAGACATCAGTAGTAGACTTCTAGTCAAATTTATTCATACATTTCTTCCTTAATTCTAGTAACCTGATAAAATGTACTTCAAAGGCAGAATTAAGATATTATTGCTTCACCATGATAAGTTACCATCCTCTCAATTTGTCTGGTGATAAGTTTGCTACTGTCTCTAGACACACCTTCTGTAGTTCACATTTCCTCCAAGATGGAAAGACCAATTCTTAGATGAGAGTTCACGGAATAGGCTCTATGTGCCTAAAATCTAACTGGCCCAAAGGAATAAGAAAAGGCAAGACTTATAGTGTTATGTTCCTGACCCATACACAGCTCTAATCTGATATTATTACATCTATTATTTTTTCTCATGCTTCAAATAAATTCTCACATACTTCTCATGTTCTGCACTTACAGTCTAATCTATAACCTACAGATTCTGTTCAATTTCTTACCAGTGCAGCCATAAGCCACAATAGCCACTGCAATGAGGTTGACAGTGTAAGATGTACTGGTTTCAAAGATATCCAGTCCTATTTCACATATTGCCACAAAAAGCAGTGTGAAGAAAGAAACGAGATAACCTGAAATGCATGAAAATAAATGTGAAATGCCTTTAACAAAAAGAGAAGTAGATGGATTCAACCCCTGCTGAAGTGTGATGTTTTATTAATGGAGGGAAATTTAATAAGACATGTTGAGATGTAAGTAGAATATGACATAATGACCTATAATGGAAGCATTTACATTACTGGTTTACGTTTGAGAAAGACAGTTACTTTTAGTTTGTAGGTTTCATACACTATGGCATATGAAACACAAATTATATCAAACTTTAATCTATAAAGTTATATGTGTAAAATAATAGAAAGATTTTCTACACATCTAAACCTGTTAAGCCATAAAGGTTCTGTTAATCCTTTGTTAATAATGTACAAAGGTATAAACTGGCTAGGAAAACTTTTATATGATGAGAGAAGTACAAATGGTATAGTGCAACAAAATCCAGAGTACAGTGTAATTGAATTAATGCAAAAAAATTTAAGATATGGACATCCTACCAAAAGTGATGCGAGTATTCAAGGACAATGTCTCCACTAGAACATTGTTGGCAAGTACAGCAAAGAATGCCATCACTATGTAAACAAGTGACATGTCAAATACAATAGTAGTTCCAGGATACTTTCCTTGGAAGTAGTCTACAGCAATGATGAAACTAGGAGAGAAATAGAAGTTAAAGATGTGTTAGTGAGGAAAATGTAATCTTAATTTTAATCTTATTACTACTTTATTATTTGTCCAGCAACACAAATTTACTTGTAAATTTAGTGAAGAGATTACCTGTTATATGGAAGAAGAAACCCAACACCTGCTAAAACTAATGCAAAATAGATGCAATTGCATTTATCAACTGGAGGTGAAAGATGACTAAAACCGTTTGTGAACCGAAAACCATTTGCAGCACGGGCTTTGCCCAGTTGGATGTAACCTCTGCTGAGATTTTCATCCATTATCAAGGACTGGAAAAATTCAGAATGAACAACTCTTCAGGAAATAAAACTTAATATGTATATCAAGCAATTTACATTTGTAATTTGTTTTCTTTGGCAGTATTGAACCTCTGTTTACTTCGCTCTAATTTAACTGACGGTACAAGTCCAATTAAACACAGAAGACAGCAGGATGTATTGTTGCTTAAAAGAACTACCTGCCAAACAGTTAATTGTATATTTAACAAATTGTGGAACGACACATCTTCCGTTGAACTTTTCACTATATAAAACCTAGCACAGATGTGTTTACAACAGTTTGGACTATGAAAAGGAGATGAAACAGGATAACAGAAATAAAATGACTTGTTCCATACGCATGTCATTGAAATTTTCGCATTGATTTCTGCTCAAAAATTCCTTGCGCAGACTGGACGTGTGCTCATTACGTCACTCTATACGTCATCATCATGTGACACGAAACATATGAAAGTAAATCGAAGCCGAAGCACGACAATAGAAGCTCATAGTTGCGTGGTTGGAGTTGGTGATTGTAGTTCTATTTAATACTTTGGGCATTAAATATTAAAAAATGTCGTTAAATACAGCACATGCAAATGGAGGAGTTTTAATACACGCAGGAGAATGGTTAGTGATAAATCTTGTGTTAATGTTTTTATTTGTAAGAAGCTTTGATGTGCTTCGAATTTTCCAGAGCTGTCATTACATATATCCTATAATACAACTTCGCCGTAATTGTATGAACTGCAGTAAACGTATGCAGTATAAAAGTTGTTTTCGTACGTCATATTTAAGTTGTGGCCAATTTTGTATTTAAACTTCTTCATTCGTGCATTGCTATTGCACCACATCGAAAGTAGTTTACATTCGTGAGGTTAACCAACATACAATGTGAAACCGTACAATTGTCAATTTTACAAGAAAACAGCTATAAGTTGTAAGAGGACAGTTGTGGGCATGTAATGCTACCATTCCAGCAATTTTACTTTTGAATTGTATTAAATACGTTGTTTGTATTATGACATGTTGAAAGCAGATGTAAGATTTCATATAAACACACACTATTAACACAAATTATCATTTAATGCATTAGGATTGTAATTATTATTAATACTTTTATTTCAGCATCCTGCTCTTTTGTGATCATATAACGATAGAATTTCATGGACAAGATCAACCAGAATTCAAGGGCTCGAAACATGGACGACTCTACTTAACCACTCATCGCATGATTTTCAATGCCAAGGAATCACGTGACAAAATGCAGTCTTTCAGTTTCCCATTTGTTACTCTTAGAGATGTAAGTTCTGACATTGTCCTGGCATTGTGTTGAAAGACTTCTGTTTTGGAATTGTAATCTTGCTTCAGTAATTTGTGTATAAGACTACAGAAAGAAAGGGACATACTGTGCATTGTTAAAAAAATTTCTGTTTCTGGTGATCTTAAAACTTTGCATACCTTTTAGTGTATTAGAATATAAAATAAATAAACAAACAACTATTAACACTAGTGTCTTTTTATATTGTTAATAGTTGTTTGTTTACTTATTTTATGTTTCTGGGGATACTACATTGTAATGATCTGCTTCTAATACACATTATAAATTGTCTCCTAATACAAATTATTTTATAATGATACTAACTTTATAAAAATGTCTTCATAATGTTTGAACATTAATACTATGAAATGAGTTTATGAGAGTCGAGTAGTAAATGCTGCGTTGTAGTTTCCAGTCATGAAATCAAAAACTAATCATGTGTTGTGTATAATTATGTATTCTATTTTAAGTACAAATAACATAAACAGAAGTTACATATTTTTCAAGATTATTATCATGTTCAATTTTTAGGTCCTAGCACTGGAAAACACTGATGTTGCTATCTCATTAAAACATGACCTCTGTGCTGGTAACATAGAAAATACAGATTTAAAAATGTAGTTTAAAGGTAAACTCTTATGAGGTCATCTTCATAAAAAGTTTTATGAAGACTAGCCATTTACATGGCATGGTGCTTAATTAAGCATCAAGGACAATGTTACTTTTATAAGTTGAATTTTATTAGTTGTTGCAATAACAGGAATACACAAAGCAAAGGGAGGTAGTTTTCTCACTAATACACTGAAGTAAAATTGGATCTTATTGACGTTGGCTGTGATGATACACCATTTAGTCTGTCATAAGTTCACGGACATTTCTGAAACATTTCTGGTAAACTTCTACCAAACTACAAGATGCAACATCTCAGAAGAGAATGCCATGAGAACCTGAAATCTCACCATGAACCTAATGTACCTAAATGTATAGTAAAATCTGTAATTTTAGGTTGAGTTACAGCAGCCAGTGTTTGGAGTAAACTATATAAAAGGCAAGGTCCGAGCCCAACCAAATGGAAACTGGATTGGGGAAGCAAAGTTTAAGATCATGTTCAAAAATGGAGGCGCAATTGACTTTGGCCAAGCAATGCTGAAGGCAGCTCACATGGGTAAGTAGAACCTTTAAATTATATTTAATTAATGTTATTTGTTATGCCAGTTTATTGAAGGTTAATTTATGTTTAGCTACTCGATATTTGTTTTAACTGTCACTTTATACACCACTTTCTGAGTGTTTATTGAACTGAAAGTTTTGATGCATTTTGTTTATTTCAAATCCATATTACCTTGTGATTTATACCATCAGTATTGCAATACTGGAATTGCAGAAATCCAGCAAAGAATATTTTGATAAAAAACAAATTATTGAACATTGTTGAAAATAATTGAAAGAGAGGTCAGGAAAATACCTGAGTTGAGAAATTATACAGAGATATAGGTACAAACATTTCAGAAAATTCATAAAACACCTAAATGTAAATACCTAAATTAATATTGTGGGATCTGAAAGACCACCCCATATAAAGTAATTTGGATTTTTTTCACCTCTCACTAACATCTGGCCTCTTAACCTTTTTCCACCTTTGAATGAATCATCTACTTATGCGTCATTGACTTTCAGTAAAATCTTAGTGACTCTCTGACTCACAGTATGGGATAAATATACCAACTGGGCACTGTGGAAAAGATTGCAGTTTTGTTTTTTCAAGATAGGGTGGGTATGTGATAACATGAAATGATAATATGAAATAAGTCTTCAACAGATTTTATTGTTATTGTTTGTTATTGTCTTCTTCATTGCCACTTAGAATAACCACCAAGTGCCGATATATGTACAAAACTATGTGCTAATGTGTATTGTGGTCATCTGGGTGGTGATGCTATATAGTCTATTAGGCCCCTGTTCTGAATCAGGTGACTCCAGCCCACACACTCATATCATCTAAGATTGATTTCAGTATTATTTCTCATCTTCAGAATTGATAACTAAAATGTTATATCCTTTTCTCACAGTGCCCCCTCCTCCATATTGCTACACTGTGCAACTTTTAGGTTCATGTTAGGAATATATTATGAGACAGAACCTCTAGTAAGTGTTCTTCATATTCTTATTTCATCAAATTACTGACTAAAGAGGCCTACTTTCATCATAAAGATTAAGAAGGAGAAATACAGTTATGCGACTTCCCTTGGCCTTTACTTCATTTTATTAACACACTTATGTATTACAAAGTTTTGTCTGTATGGTGTGATGATTATGTTTGAGTAAGGTGTAATGGTATTGTACATTGTGTATGAAAACCTGACTAGAAAAAATGATGCCAGGTCATTGAGATCAAGAAGAAGAAAAGGAGTAACTTTCACTTTCTCTCTTTGATGTTTGCTGAAGTAAGGTGTTGACTGCCATAGGCTTTGACTATTGAATTAGGCAGGGAGAAAGTACCATCCAGTCTGCAGAACTCATCTTGCCCATAACATGCCACAAAGTGCTGTGTTACAGTTGGTAGTTGTTTTTGCTTGAATCTTATGGAAAGTAAGTATTTTTGTTAAGTGCACAGGATTATAAAATACATGAGACTCATTATATTTGAAAAAAAATGTGTTGCATTTTCAGCTGTACCTTCAAACTTTTAAGTGATATTTTTATTAGTCTGTTAGTATGTGATTATTTGTAAGTGTCTTATTTACAGGTCAACTTAAAGTAGTTGTGAGGTGGAATATATTGTGTTCATGATTGACACTGTTTGTGTCCAAATCATGTGATGGCCACAATTTGTTAAAGGCTTTGTAATGTATGAGTAAAAATAACATGACCCAAAATAATCACATAGTCTTATGCATAACAAGTAGAGTCCCTCTAAAGATTCAGTTGAAAGTGCTCTTTGTTATGGTGTGTGTGACTCTGTAGACCTTAAGATTAAATATGCTAAGTTTCATTGGCGTATGGTAATAACATGTGTTGTATTATTTTAGAAAAATGTTATATAAAATAATTTATCATATATATAACCAGAATTTTCTTTCAGATATATGCATCCTTTAATATCTGTATATTGATAATTAAAACTTAACTGGCTTTTTGCATAATTTATTCTAGAAAATATTTCCAGTATCCGAATGTAATTCATAATTTCAGTCTCTTAAGTAAAATTATTTTAACTTGTGTATTCAGTTGAGATTCTTTTTTTTTTAAGTTTTCTTGTTTATATTGTCAATTCACATAATATTTTTAGGACTGTGAAATCTGCTGCAGTCTTTTGCTTGCAAGTTATTACAGTAATTAAAGTGAGGATGTTAAGTTAAGGTGGGACATTTAACATAGATGGGAGAAATGGTAAATGCCTGTAAACTTTTGACGTAAATACGTCTATATGGAAGGGTCATTCGGAAAAAAAGCATAATGAAGATGTGTGGCTGATTTTGAGTTTTATAATTGTATATATGTACATGAAAATTGACAATGCCAGAAATTAAAATTTCATAACATTTGAGGTTATGTTTAGAATGTTTTGAGGATTGGAGGTATGCACTAGATGAAATTGTGATACAGTCACTTATACATTTTTGCTAGTTTCTATATTTAGATGTAGACAGTTGAAGGGAAGCTATCTCATTAGTACTTCTCATACCTTGTTGTTTCTCTTTCAAGAGAAGGTTTTAACATATATTCAGACATGTTTCTTGATGTACATGTGTGATCTGTATATACGTACAAACAAGCAATAATAAGAATCCATACAGTGTAGGAAACAGTACTGAAAGAAACACTAAACTTCATCTCCAATTGGTGACACCGCTGTGTCATATTCAGGAGACCCTAGGCTCAGGTCTCACTGTGGAGACTGGTTGTACTGACTGACTGTTTTTGTGGTTATCCTTAGTTCTAGACATATATCAGGAGAAAACCTAAAATTAAGCTGTGACCACTTCCTTCCACATCGTTTTCAATTAATTATTTATTAATCATCCTATCATTCAACGTGTTATAGTCTGAGATACTGGCAGTGCTGTTAAATAAACCATAAAGAAAGAAAGAAATAAATAAAACTGAAAGAAGCTCTTGTAATTTCTAATTAAATTTATTTTTCCTAGCATCAAGAGGAGGGTCACCAAGTGATGCTCCACCACCATATGCACCTCCTATGGGACCATGGTATGCAGCCCCTCCTCCAGCATATGCTCCGTCTCCAGCTGGGTACTATGGATGGGTTCCCCCCACGCATGCATTCCCTGATGCACCACCTGGTAAGTGTGGCTCTTAAGGTACTGTAAAATCAACAAATTTAAGAAAGATGGCTTTATCCAAGATTCAATTTTAGTATAATTTAAAATGTAAATTTTGAAACTAAAATTCACAAATGAACATGTTGTTTATTTTAACTTTGATATTTCTTAATTTTATGAGGAAAATATTGTTTGATTTAATCTTGTGGGCTGTTTCCTTTCCCTGTAGAAGTATGCTCATAAGACTTGCAGGGGGTGCCTCAGCTATAAGGATTTATATTAATTTAATTAACCTGAGGACGGGGCAGATGGGTCTTTGATCTCAAAGAACATGCATTGGACAGAAATGGATAGCAATAAGATTTTGAAGGCAGATGAGAAATATATGCAGAGTATGAGGATGTGATTTATATTGTATTAATTCATCTGGGTGTTGTAGTCCTTGAAGCACCCAAGGAGGACCAACATCTCCATTAGCACAAACGTGCATACCACAGTGTAAGCACTGTCACTGGTATTCTAGGCTGCAATGAAAATCTTTATTTGAATGCACACTCTGATTTTATTAGTTGTGCTACATAAAATGTGGCCCTGTTTACTGTACTTCCCAAAATTCTTTATTGAAAAATACATATTTTCAAAATATCTAAATTGGACATGGCAGCCATGAAAAAATATACATTTGCTTTTTGATTTAATAACTACATAGTTGTTTGAGTGATGTAACTGAAGTTTGTTACAATGAAAAATTATTAAATCTACAGAATTTTTGTGAAATGTCTTTATATTTTTAAGAATGCCAATGCCATGCATGTGATATTTTATAAAGGCTCCTGCAATGTGAAGTGTGAGGCCTGTCATAAGCTGCATTTTATATACTAGCAGAGGTTATTTTTCTTGTCACATTATATTATTCGATTTGAATTTGAGACACTTTATTTAATAAGTAATGCAGTTGCATAGTATGGATATTAAATAACAACAGTTACTGAAAGAATCTTATGACACTCACTTTGAATCTCTTATTTATTCTTGGTTGTTACAGCAAATTCAGTATATATGACAGATATGCCACCTCCATACCCTGGTATCAATGCCTATAATGGATATGTAACTGCATCTGCACCACCACCACCTGGAGCTGTAGGTTTTACCCAGTCACCAGCAGGAGCACCATCTTCAGCTGGTAAGTCCACCAAATCTGTAACATTGGATTCTATAACATGAACTGATTGACTGGATTGGGACAAGTTGTTTTTCTTACAACAAGAACTTTCTTTTGTCAGTTTTCTCATCAGGCCAGATGGTTAATTTAATTGGCTGTTCTTCAGTTAAGGTGCTCACTATTTTAATTTTAGTAGATGCTGTAGTCCAAGCTTATATACAACTTCATGATCTGTTATCATTAGGAATTTTCATAATACTGTAATGTGCAAAATGTTAGTAACCAGAAAACAATATTTTTTACCTTATTTTATCCTTTCTGTAAACTGATTTTTACTCCAGAGGCAGGGGAAGTTGACTACTGTTTGTTATAGCAGTAGAATTTCTGTTATAAGGAAGTATTTAAATATGCAGATTCACACTTTATATCTACAGGCAATAGTTGATTACTGAACATTGTCATGTCATTGTGGAAGATCTACTTAGCATCTGAAATACTGAAATAATATTGATAAAGGCATGGAAATAGATGTTAAAAGTTAAGTGAAGTGGTCTCTTTGGTTTATCAAGCGCACACAATTGGAGGTGAATGGTTAGCTTCACACGCTGGATAATTTACCTCAGGTAAAGACCTACACCAGTGCCTGTTCAGTTGTATTGTCCCTAACCCATTTTTCTTAATGAAATTCCATTTCACAATTCAGTTAGTAGTGTTCTTAGTTAATATAAGCTTATTTACCAGGTCCAGGATTATTTAAAATCTCTGAACTTCCAGTCCAGGTTCTTGTATGTTCACATTTGTATTTTACTGATTAAATCATGTTTCCAGACCTATTACTCTTGTCTCATACCCTGTTTATTTGGCCATGTGCACCTTTGTTGAACAGAGTTGGGGTTTTAAAGTAATTGAGTAGGCATATTGTAGTCAATACAAAGACATTAGTTATGTGCAACCAGTAACATAGATATACATATTTCAGATGCAAAAGCAGCTGAAGCAGCTCAAAGTGCATACTATGATCCAAATCAACCACAGTGTGCATATGTTCCACCACCAGCATATTATGTATGTACAGCATACAAAACCAGTTAGATTTTGTAATTTAATATTTAGTAGTTGTGTATGTTTTTAACTAGTACAGGATAAGTAACTTTGGCTTTGGAAAGTCACTTAAGAGTATAAATATTTAAATTAGTTATGTCTTATAGTTATTCATATAATTAAGTAATAAATTCAGTTTCATCAACAATGGAAACATATATTATTTAATATATATAATTTTTATTTTTCTTTAGCATTTTACTATAAAAATAATAATGTAATATTGTTCTTTCCCTTTTAGGAGTCCCCACCAACATACCAGGCAGCAACAACCAAGAAAGGCCAGTAAATTCACTTACCTAGCCTTCCCCTGTTATCATTTCCTCTTAGATAGCTTGAATGGTTCTTTGAGTTTACTTTCAGCATGGTAAATAAATCAAAAACATTTTATTTTAAGTTCTTTCACTGCTAAGTTTTATTTGATTCTTTATAGAGAGTTAAGATCTCATTGCTAAAACTATGTGTCATCAGCTATAAAAATTAATAAATTAAATGAAACCAAATTAATGTTAGGGTACATTTAAACACATTTGTGATGTACTGAAGCATTTCATATATTGATACTTATTGAATATATGCAAGTTTTAAAATATCTTGCTACATTAATTCGTTGAAGATGTTTATTACTCTGAAACATAATTTTTTTCTGGTGATAATAAAGTGTCTTGAAATGTCATGCTAACACCTAAAGATGAGAGGAGGAATTACAAATATAAATATACAGTGTGTCCACAAAGTCCCGTCAAGGTTTTGAAAAATTGTGGCACGCAAACAAATTGAGCTAGCCACATGTGGTTTGCGGCAGATTACAGTGACATGCTCCACAGAACATGGAAAGAGCTCAAATATCGTCTGGACGTTCTCCATGCTACCAAGGGAGCCCACATCGAGGTCTACTGAGGTCAGTAAAAAACTTCCAGAGTTTCACTGTAATCTGCCGCAAACTGCATGTGGCTAGCTCAATTTGTTTGCACGCCACAATTTTTCAAAACCCGGAAGGGACTTTGTGGACATACTGTATTACTTAGAACATATTATAATAATCCACATTTGTTATATAAAGGAAAAAATGCAAGTTTTGAAAGTATGGGTATAAAATGGAATGTTATTAGTAATGATTCCATGTTTCACAGTTGATCTTGGAGAAAGATTTGTAATTTTGCTTCTAATTATCGAGCATGGAAGTTAAAATTATTAAACCAGTGTTGTGTGTTTTATTTCTTCATGCTTTATTTATGAAACCTGCTAAATTACATTCTCATCAGACTATAATATATTCATGATATGCTGAATATAATGTAGTATATGTGTGGAAATGTGTTATTGGTACAGGGAGATGTTATGTAAAATAAGATGCAATATAATTATTTTGTATGGTGAATACTGTTATTCTGCTTCTAAGCTAGAAATGTGCACTTGGTATCAGTGTTGTAGAGCTGAAGTTGTAATACTTTTATCACAGCAAAATTAGCACTGTCCATGTTATTGCTCTTTTATTGTATATTAAATGTTTAAATATATGCAAGTATCTTAACATCATGTCCTGATATTCTTTGTGTCGCAGGTGAAATGGAAACTGGTGTTTTTTATGTATAATGTAAATTTCTTGATTACAAGTTTAGCACAAAAATAATAATGTATTTTCATTTTACACTGTATTAGTATATACAGTATAATTTTGAAGTTGTAAACAACAATTTAAATTTCTCTTAATTAATATTTGCAAGGGAAATGCCCTTCTATGAAGCTAGTTTTGCAATAAATCATTATGGTGTATGAAGTAATTATTGTGAAGGAAAATTTTTATGTTTAATTAGGCATTAAGACCTGGCATGGAGGTAATGCTCCGTGCATTCTTAAACTCAACAAAAGATGAGAATGAGTGCTCAGCTTCAAACACTGGCTGATTTGTATGTAAGATACTACAGAGTTTATGAAACCATTATTATTATTATTATTATTAAAATTGAGTCTGCCTTACATTTGTGTATTCCCTGGGTGAAATTCTAAGACTAGCAGTTCTGTCTTACTGTTTTGTCAATAAACATGTTAAGTTTCAAAAGAGATTTAAGCCAGAAGTATTCATATAAAATGGTCTCTAAAAGTCCCTTTCTTCAAATATTTAAATGGTCTATAAAAGCACGCCTGTTTGACCCTAAGGAAACAGTTGTTGATTGTGGTCTTTCAGGTTGTGATGGCATATATTCTGTAGGTCATTACCAATGACTACACAGTGTCATAAGCCAGAAGACCACCATGAGGATGGCAAACCTGAGGTACTAACAATTAGTATTTCAGTGATACACTGTTTGAGGTATGCAAATGAACATATTAAGAATCATGATATCCTTTCAGTCAGTGTTGAGTGCTGTCACTATTTGCCAGGTAGGCTGCCAGTACTTTTTTGCCAATGAATCTCATGAATTTGCATTTAGTCTACTGGAATGTGATCTGACGACTATAACCTTGCTACTCCTCAATATCAATTTGGAGTTCAAATGAGTTGACATTAGTGTTACATTTTTTAACCGAAGTTGCAAATTGCTGTTACAAGTAGAGCCATTGGCCACTAAATTGAATATGTTACTGCAGAGTATGTGCATACATGGTGTACTCACTTTCCACGTGTGATGCAGGTGTGGAATTGAATCTGGATGATGGTAGGAGTATGCCTTTCACAATGAGTTGAATGGTTTACCTCATAATATATCTCAGATTTCATATACTGTATAGTTTAGAAAATTAACAAAATTAAACTTCTTTACTAACATTCACAGCCACACTTTAACAAAAATGTTAAAATCTTCATGTTTCTATTTGCACAAATTTTTAAGCAAAAAGAAAAACCTTCATATCAGCCCAGAATTTTGTTAGTATGTTCAAGCCAGGAACTAAAAACATTATTGAAGACCCTTCTACATCTGTGTTAAATCAGTGAAGACTGGCTGTGGCTGTAATTGATTCCAGGAGGGCTCTGTTGCCCAATCAGCTTATACCCTACTACTCTAGATG
The DNA here is from genome assembly GCF_000696155.1 of Zootermopsis nevadensis. Next base: position 722,805 of record NW_019060047.1, read on the forward strand.
TCGTGGGCTGTTTATCCAAGACTAATTAAGATATGTTTTCCCAGTGTAACAGTTCTGCCACAATTACCAGAAATAGACCTTAGGTGTTGTGAATGCACTGGGTATCCCCCTCTGTCTTTCCAACACCCTTACCTCCTGCCAGTGTTCCTTGAAACTGAAAGCTGTCTAGACCTTTGATTATAAAACGTGAGTGTAAATTTGGGATAGGGAATTCTATGGCTCTTTGTTTTCATGAAGTTATAAACACACTTTAAATTATATTTTATTTCGTCTGCTTAACAGGCATAACTAAACAATAAACACAAGTAATAAGCTTCATCATTGTACAGATAATATGCAGTAGTTTTCACATCTTACAGCAGAAAATCTCAGCCCAGAAATGGTATACAGTGCAAAATATCATGATCCTGACAACTAACCTCCCTCTGCCAAATTCTTGAGTGAAGTTTTACTGCAGCTCATGGTAGATACACAGACAAGTTTCACCATTACCTTTTTTACAACAACAACAAATTCATTTGAAAACCAAGTAGGCAATTCAAATTTGACCCTGAATCATAAGTTTTGCTATTGGTTGTGCATCTGTCCTGAAAATGTACATGCTGCAAGGCTGGTAGAAATGTGTACATGTAGGTAAAGGGTACCTCAAGATTTCCCAACTTCAAACAGGTAAGATGGTTTAATGATACATCTCAATAAAAATTCTGAATCAAATTTTAACTGCACTTGTATTAATGTCATACTCAAAATAATCACTCATTATCAGTGTTTGTCTTCTGGGTTGCAACATTATGTGAACCTGTGGACAGATACTAGCATTTTGGAGAAAGATACTGTCTCCATCTTCAGAGATGAAGATGGGGGGCAGTATGTTCCTTCAAAATAGCAGAATCTACCTACAAATCCACATGGTGTTACAACACTGAAGACCAATTCTAACATCTTCACTGGGAAACCTCAAATCTCATGGAGCCACACATTGGTTTAACTTTGTGTTGCTGAAAAGTTATATAATGGAATTTGATACATGAATGCTATCAGTGTACGCACATACTTGTATGAAACAGTGAAACCTGTTCAAAAAGGCAGTACACCAGATTCCTTTGGCTCTAATTTTGAATAACAAGCAGAACACTATCTAAAGCTGAAAACTGAAGTGGCTCCCTGGAAATTATGTTTAAGGCAGAATTTACTGCAGATACAGCTGGGCAACCTAAAACAATATGAAATTACAAGGGCTACAAATACTTAACATATTTTTTTTAAGTCTCTATATCCCCTGACACCTTAGAAATATAAGCCAACATAAATACAATTAGCTTAAGTTTACTGAAGCTGTCTTCATGGTTTTGTAGTTTTCTTTGCTTTACCTTTTAACAAGAAGTGTATGACTTGGAAACTTAGGTTAACTTATTAGGATTGTGGATAAGAGGGGGAAACAGCTTCCAATACCAAACTCTTCTTAAGCTACCTGCAACTAGGTTACATTTTGTTAATCGCTAGGAGCAGGAAGCCTTTTGCCTCCATATTCTCACAGATAAAATTAATTTCATAGAAAAAACTACACACTATCCAACTATTGCATATCTAAATATGGTTGTCTTCTGGCTTGTAGCACTATGTTGTCTGGAGGAAGTTTATCAGTTTCAGAGGTACTTGCTGCCTCAATCATCAGGGTTATTACCTCTAAAACACTGATAAACTTCTACCAGACTACATGGTACTACAACCCACAAGACCTTTATCTTCATACCACTGTGAGAACCTCAGACCCTACTTATTTTCCACATTTCCTGTTAATTTAATATTGCTGTTACACTTCCACGTTGTGTGGTCCCTCATCACCATATACACAGGCTACACTTCCAGTTACATTCAAAAAACTGTTCTGAATTTACTATCCTTTGACCTAAACTTTAATTTTTGCATGAAATATATACACTTAAAGAGACATGTTTGGTTTATGTTTACAATATGGTGACTAACTGTGTTGTGTCAATCAAAATTATTTTCGAAATAAATACCTTAAAATCGACATTCAGTAACAGAATAGTTGATAGGCTTAGAATTGTGTAATGTCTATTGATTACTAATAACCCTAAAATTCAGCTTAAAATACACAAGGTACTGTTGCAGTTTTTCCACTTTATAGTGACGAATATATTAACCATAGCCTTCACTGCTGACCAGTTTGGTAAGATGGTTCATGGTTGACCCTCTAAGAATGCCCTACAACTGCGAATACACTGCTGATAGCACTTCTCGAATCCAGCATCATTGTCATCATAATAGGGATCTCGAATTATACGCTCTCCTTGAGGATCAAACGACCCTAGTAAAATTAACTGGGCCTTCGAGCCAGGCGGTTTTTCTTTATTCAGACTTCGCATATTGCTTTCATCCATTCCAAATATGAAGTCAAATTTGTTAAAGTCGTCTTTCGTAATCTGACGTACTCTGTGGGAATAATCAATACCATTATTTTGCAATATTTTGCTAGCACGTCTGTCAGGTCTTCCGCCAACGTGCCACGATCCAAGAGCTGCACTGTCCACTTCCCACTCATTCAATTTTCCCATTTCTTCAATAGTGTGCAAAAACACTGCTTCTGCTATTGGAGATCGGCAAATGTTACCCAAACAAATGAATAATGCCGCTTTTTTGGACTTCGACATATTACTTTTTGATAAATTACAGTGTTCCCAAAGTTAATATGTGTGAAATAGCTACAAACTCGTGCAGAATTATGACTGATGGTGTGACATTAACACAACCACTATTTTTCAAAAACACTTTACATTTCAACATACAGCTCACAGCGGTTCACAGCCTGTTACTCAGTTGGTCATACTGTCCGTTTGTTTTCAGAGACTTTCTATTTGTTACAGTATTTGCAGTATATTTAGTTTTGGTTTCCGTTGTAATATTTAAATATAATCCCTACCTAGTGTGATTAACAATTATATTTACGATTTTTAAGAGTATTATTTAATTTTGTTTAAGCTCAGCATGTTTTTGAGGGACTTTTATTCAAACCCGCGGTAATTTCTGTGCGTGTTGATTGAAGCACGTTGGTTAATAGCCAGATCGGTGTGCAATATGGCTGAAAGAAATAATAACGAGTTTGAAGGGAAGCAGAAAAACATACAGATATTGTATGAAAAATTTGTCATTTTAAATAGGGATTTACTGAACTTCGGTGTCAGTATTGAAGAGTTAAAAGAAATATGCTTCAAACGCAGAAAAACAGTTCACACTGTCCAAGGCTCCCAGAAAAACGCACAACATTCAAGTTTCATTGTAGCAGTCACAGTTGTTTGTGCTGTTTTAATCAGTATTTTACTGAAAATAATATTTGATTCTATAATAAAGAACACTCTCGGTACTCGATGTCTGTTACCGAACAACTACTTTATTTGGGAAGCAACAAGACCTGAGACGAATTGCAGTATGTGTGAGGATGTCAATAGTGTCCTGGTGTTTGGAAACGTTACTCGGGATGAATTTAGTAATTATGCATATTCCTCACGACCGATGTTAGTGAAGGGTGCAGCATTGCATTGGCCAGCAATGAAAACATTTACATATCACTTTTTAAAAGAAATTTATCAGAATGTTGAAGGTGCATATGAAAGTATTGAAGAAGAGTGTCAAATTTTAACATTCAAAACGGAGTTCAGATCATTGGAAGATGTATTTGCTATGCCAGAATCAAGGGTTCTGCTGGAAGAAGGTGAAAAGCCATGGTATGTTGGGTGGTAAGTATTGAAATTACAAAGAAAATACTTTGGATCATGTAGCAATAAGTTTCCTTGCAATTTCTGTAATCGGAAATGTTGAAGGTTTTGTGAGGAAGAAGTTCTGAGTTATGCATGCAGAAGTTACAGTATAGTATATATTGTGGATTTTATTTTCAGGAGTAATTGTCATCCAGATGTACTGGCTATAATGAGAGAGCATTATACTATACCACATTTTTTGCCAGAAGATGCAGAACATGCCCATATGGATTACATCTTTATTGGTTACCAGCAAGGGGCAGTGATGCATGTGAGTTAAATTGTTAAACCACTTTCTGGAAGGAAAACGGTCTTATGGTTCATTCTATGTCCGTTTACTGAAGGTTTACTAAATAAGTACTTAAATAATCACAGCATTTTCTTAGTAGCATATAAACCTGGCAATACATTTTTGGTAAATCAAGGTCAGAAGTTAAGGTAATTAATTCAAGGTGACCTAAAGAACCATGAGTGGCATGCTGAATTAAAGCTTCATATAAGAGCTATAAATTGGTACAGAAATTAGCTTCTTGTCCTTATTAGGGCCAGATGTGAAACTTCAAAATTCTGCAGGGCGCTAACATTTGATGTTACCACTCATCAGACCCATAACAGAACCTATTATTAAATATAATTTTGATATAATTGTAAAAGATTGGCTGAGTTAGGCATGTGTTCCACACAGTGCTTACTGCTTCTTTTACCACTTCTCTCAACAAAATGCATTATGCTCTGCAGATTGATTATATAAGTCGGCTTATGTGGCAAGCACAGCTAAGAGGCCATAAGACATGGAAACTTGTACCTCCACCAGATTGTGACCACATTTGTTCAGGAATCAGTTTCAGAGTTGATCCAGGTGACATTGGTAAGTTTAAGTGTAATTACATGTTCTATTTCTATATTTTAAATTCTGAAATTAAAGATAATAGTAATATGATAGCAGTTGTAAAACAAAGTAAAATTGTCTCCTACCACATATATTTTTTTGAAATGTATATAATGGTCATTTCAGCTAAATGAGTTGATAATGTCAGGATATAGTGAATTTAAATTGCACAATATGTAAATTATACCTTTGATCAGGCCTTGACAAATCTGGTCAACAAAGTTTATATGGCAGATGATATCCAATGAAAGCAAACTCCAAGAGGGAACTGCATTTTATTCATTGTAACAAGAATGAATTCTAATGAAATTGTCTATTGAAGTATTTTACCATAACAGCAAAGAAAATGGAGATTTTATATAATTTGTGATTTCTCCTAAAGTTGTTAAGCTTCACAGTGAGGTGTAAAGTGATTTTACAATGTGAGTGGATGATATTTGGAACTGGAGTGATTATCATTGTTATGGTTTTCAGTTAAGGTTGTGCCATTATATTCTTTAAGTATTTGACATTTTGTCATTGTTAAAGTTGTTACCCCAAGAAAGCCAAAATGGGTAAGCGATATGTTAAAGTAATTAAAAGTAATATTTAGTGATATATGTGACAGTACAATTCTTGAGATATCTTTGCATGCATTTGTTTCTTAAAGCACAAAATACTCTACAGATTTTGATGACATTTGGTATTTTCATTCTACTCTAAACACTGGCAGATGAATTTAGTGTTGGTTCATATTAGTCATTTACTAGAGTAGTATTTTTAAGAATCTACAAAACTAGTGAAATATTCAAGTAGCTTACTTGCTATTCTAGTCCTTTATCAAACGTATTGCATTTTACTACCCCCATATAATTTCATTTATGCCTTTATAAAAGTCCTTGATGTTTTGCTGTTACAGTTTCCTTCCTTCTTTTATTTGTTGAAGTTTGACTAGTTTTGTGTTTTAGACTGACATAGCTATACACATTTATTTGGTTGAAATAAAGGGTTCAACATAAAGCTGAGAGATGCCCCACATATTATTGAATCACTGAGGTAACAGTGCTGATAACATTAGGCATTAGGATCATTGTTTTTTGCTGGTTTTCTCAAAGCAGTCAAATTATACGATGTGACTGATAGAAATATAAAAAGAATGTAGCACACTAGGTTGCTTATCTGTTCATGTTTCATTTAGGTACTTTCTTTTACATTGTTATATGCCTGTTACAGTTCTGGTAGACACTCGGCAGTGGTACCATGACACTCACATAGATGCCGGCGAGATGAGCCTGACTGTTAGCTCAGAGTATGGCTAAACTTTATTCAGCATCAGATTTTGCTCATTATTCATCCCAAAGAATTTTCACAGGCACTCTTTGAAACTTTCTCCTGCTTAAAAATAAGTTTTCTTATCTGTTTAAAAGTAATTTTTGTACCAACTGTTTCAAGAATTTGTACAGATTTCTATGATACATTCTTTAAACTCCAGTCTGTAGACATGTCTCTATTCTTTCATTTATCTGAAACATTATTTGAGAGTTTTATAAGAAAATATGTTATTTTGTATGAAATATGTTTTAATTTTACCCTCGCTTGAAAAATGTACTGAAGATTGTTCACATGTATTTTAGGATTGGTCAAGGTATGAAGTTTTCATACACAAATGACAGTCTAAATTTATATTCATGTATAGTCTGCTGTGTTAAGCACAATCCAAAATCCATTCCTAGTCACTGAAGTTACTTTTAAAGTATAGAAATATATTGATGAGCACAAAGTGAAAGTGTTCAATATTTAGTCATGAAATGCACAAATGAAAAATGTTGTCAGCATGGTCAACTCTGAATTTTATGCAAGTGGATTATTCAGCCTTGTAATAAATTATCACAATTTTTCTGACACTTTGGGGGGGGGGGGGGGGGGAAATTTTTT
>NW_019060047.1:729424-752730 GCF_000696155.1 Zootermopsis nevadensis
TTTCTTAAACTTGTATAATTTAATTATACTGGTTAATTTCTGTGAGTTCTGCATTGTCTTCTCATTTCGTTATTTTTGTGATTTCTTTAACAGCAATAATTTAGAGTTGACTTGTTTCTTTCAAGTTTCACTGTAAGTATTGATTTCTGGAGTGGTGTAAACATTCAGCTACATAAGTGTTCTGCTGTACAATTTATATTTCAAAGGAAAGGAATGATTGGAGAAGGTATTAAAACATAAGAAAGGGAAAGAACCAAACAGAATACTCATCTGGTATATGAACAAGAAAAATATGATGACATTTTCTTTTTCACTCTTATGTTCACCAGCTACAGATGACTTGTACTTACTGATCATAAGCTGCTATGGCATAGCTTATGTCAGTTTTAAATTCTTTCTCTCTGCACATAATAATTGTAAATTTATTTGTGATCTAGTCTATAAAAATGAAATGCCAACCTCCAGATGATCAGGATGTGAGATTGGTCACTTCATTAGGGATTTGTTTTGGGCAAATCATTCCAAAAATGTTGTATTCACTCATTACTAAGTAACCATGGCAGTTAATACTGCATGCAGAAATATGTTATATGCTGGTGTACAGTGTTTTTTTCCCTATCTTATAATATGTATACAAATGGGGATGATTGCTGCTTTATTAACTTCTTGCAACTTTGGATTTTCAGAGCATAATTTTTTATTGTTGTAATAATATATTCAAGAGTTATATTTTTAAAAAGATGCCTTTTTATGTAAATTGGTGGTATGTACATAGTTTTGTTAATACCTTTCTTTAATTTAGCATATACACTTCCTAGTCATTTGTTTAGTAGTGATCTAAAGAATAATGTAAAAGTATCTCAGAATAATGTTTTGTTTCATGAAATTTGTCTTTTAATGTCATGCAGGAAATTTTGGTTTTAGGGAGCACATCAAAGTGGATTTTAATTTAGATATAGCTACATAATTGTTCACATGTGCATATTAACAGTTTTCATATTTTTCTTATTATCACTGTTACGTATAAGTATATTTCTGAAACATGTTTTGGGATTATATGAATGCCATATTTAATGAATTTGTGTTTATAGAATTTTATTTTAATAAATTTGCTGTCTAAAAGTATTTTTAGAGATTTACTGCTTACTGTCATAAGTAGTAAGTGGTATTACGTTTGATTGTGAAATTTTTTTATTATTTTAGATTAGTATTAAAATTAAATATTTTATGAATCATATTCAGTTACCAAAATATTTTTACATAAATATGTTATAAATTGTACTAAATATAGTTAGCATAAATAGTTGTGATTAAATCAGAACTAATTAGTCACAAAGGGAGCTTTATAGCAGACTATTTACAGAAATATATTATGAAATGTTGATATTTAGTAGTTACATTAATAGTAAGAATATGAAACAGGCTTATAGAAGTATCACTACTATACAGTATTTTAAGTAATAAAATATTATTAGGTTAGAAGATGGCTGTTTTCTGGGTTGTAGTGCCATGTAGTCTGGTAGAAGTTTACAAACGTTTCAGAGATCCTTGCTGCCTCCATCATCAGGTCGATGAGTTCAGACTACTTGGCGCTACAACCCAGAAGACAGCTATCTTCACTCTCACAGCTGTGGGAACCTCAAATCCTACTTAGTATTAGGTTAAACTTAAGAATGCTGTATGTGTAATGTACTTTGTGGATTGATGTCATGCTATATAGCTTTGGAGAGGGAGTCAGGAGTAGACTGAATCACTTTTGTGTTAACTACATATGCTCATGTAATACTGGATTTTATCCATAAAATGTGTTTGCACACAATACAAGATGCAAACAAAACACTGCCATAAATGATATAAACATTTCTAAAAGTATTACATATTCTAACCAAATTTCTTTAATAAAACATGAAAAATTTGTAATAAAACTAAAAAAATTTAGCAGTAATTCTTAGTTTAAATAAAATTTTAGTTTACATTGCATGAGATCTGGGGTTGTCACACTTGTGATAATGTATATTGTGGTCTTATGGGTTATGTTGTTTCATTGTCCCCATTTCTGGGTTTGAAGACTGAGGCAACACATTCCACTGAAACTCTGATAAGTACACTCAGACTACATGGTGATACAATCCAGAAGACCACAGTCCACATTTAGTTCATTTTGTTTTAGTGACCTAGAGTTTTTCAGTCACTTTTGCCAGTGGCAATTGAAAGTTGCAGCACTAGTCAAGATGATATACAGTGCATCCACTGATGAGGCTGAATGCAATTTTCACTTGCTGGCTCCTGGCAGGAACTGCATAACTCAGTGCCAAGTGCTAACAGCAGTTGCCACAAATTATTCACATAACAATGCAACTGTGCCTGACATCATGTTAAGTACTGGTTATTGTTATGTGTGGTTATGGTTTGATATACTGCTGAACAGCATGTTTTTCTGTACAAATCATTTATGAAATGTGGTTCTACTAGAAAGTGTTGGAGAAAATTTTGTTGGAAATTTTCCAGGTATCACAGTTCCAAGCACAACTGGTGCCCATAAAGTTATTAAGAAAGTCAAGTCTGCCATGTAACTTGTAGACAAGAAACCCGTTAAAAAGTGTCATATGCTTACTGAAAAAACTAGGCACTACTTTGCCTTGATTAAGCTAGGTTAGAACCCATACCTCAGAAATCACTGAGATATCTTGCTAGAGAGACAAAGCTTCTTAAACTTTAGCCATACAAGGTTACTGTAATGCTTTGCAATCATGTGACGTGACTAGTGGGATTAATCTCTGCAGCTAGTTTTTACAATTGCTTGTGATGATGAAATTGCACTCATTTGACTATTTGTTTCTGGTGAAGCATAGTTTATTTTGCGTGGACATTCTTCTCCCAAAGTAACTGGTACTGGAGTTTTGTAGATCCACAATGTTCCTGATCTTGTCTGCTGCAATTTGTAATTGTGGGATCATTTGAAGGACACAGTCTAAAGAATGAACCCCCATATGAAAGAAGAGTTAAAGGAAAACATAAAGTTAATTTTTTTAATTTTTCAGGAAGATGTATAGAGTGTGTGCTCATTCTGGACAGTATTTTCAGCACCTCTTATAAAAAAGGGAAGTTAATTTTATTGTTCTTATTGAGCGATACTTGACGTATCAGGAAAATCTTGCAATGCTAGGTGGTGAGTGCAGTTCCTGCTTGGAGCTTTAAAGTGACCATTGTGTTTAAGTTTGTCAGTAAACGCACTGTACATTAGCCAGTGTACAATTTTAATGCCATTTACATTCCTTGAACATTGGTGTAGTGAATTTACCCCTGTTGAAACTTCTTTCTGCTCCAGTTTAAAATGTGTTCCAATTTTGGTGGAGAATCAGTGTGAAAGTGCCAGTACACTCTCCACATTGCACATATTAAGAATGTTTTATATTATTGGCTTACAAATGAGAGCTTGTCATGTTATTTCTTATCTACTTTGTGTCTTATTGAGTAGTTTGGCAGATTTTTTTAAAACATTTTTCAGCCCTTCAGGTATTTAATGTTGACACCTAAAAATACCATTTTACCAGGTATAAAATTATTTTTATGCTGAAGATGTTAACATTTATGTCAGAGTGGCATGTGGATACCTGTGTGTGATTTGTAAAACTGAATAAAGTAACTGTATGAATGGCAGCTGTGCACCTGGTTCAGAACTGTAAAGTTGTAGGACTGCATGAATAATACAAGAAAAACACATGATCTCTTTATAGTAGTATCAGGATAAATTATATTTACAGTAAAATATCTAGTGCCAGTGTCAATTAGATCACTGTTTCTTATTTGCACATTACTCCCACCAATGCAAAGAAATTGTTGCTAAACACAAATTTCCAAGATTTCAGGTTGAAGTACAATTATTTGGTCCAGTAATGAAATAATTTTAGCCTGTCATCATCACCTTGTTATGAAATAAACTTGTACATATGTAAATTTTTATCATCTGTAATATTTCTGAAACTATTAACTCTGAAATGAATGTAGTCCGTAACAGTGCCTTGTGTTACATTACACTGCTATTCAAAAATCATTCCTATAGTGTAACCCATGAAACGTTTATTATCTTCATTACCTGGCTCAACAGTCAGAGATGGTTGAAATCAGGCCAGTTGTTCCAAAGTTTTGTGCAGACATACAAATAATCTACATTCACCCTTTTTGTATATTAGAGCATTTATATAAATAAATTTCTTACAGAAGAGTGCTCAAGAGACAATGTAGACAGGCATACATTTTTATAAACAAATTGGCCCCACACACATGGGTACTACATGAGCACATTTAGTGTTATTGTGCAGTGTGAGCTCAATATTGCAGTAATGTATTTGTAGAGGAAATGGAACTATCACATTGTAAACTGAGAGCTAACAGTGCCAAATATACATATTTAATAAATGCTGAAGGGAGGAACATGCTCAAAATCTTTCTAGATGTAATTACATTGTCAGTTACAGATTAATGTATGCATATCTGAATTAATGTTCTTTGTTATGGTAATAAGGAAACATTTTTGGATTATTATAATAAATCAATTAATTGCTTTTAATATTTTTAAAATATGCATGTGATCACACAGTATACAAACCTGCTTCATATTTAACGTGAATTTTCTTCTGTTGAGCAAATGCTATATGGTATTTTCATTTAAAGGTTTGTATTTAAAAATTTTCCTCATTTAATTTTCACTTATAAATGCCCTCCTTGATTAATCTCAGTTGATAAATTAACTCTTTTTTAAAAACAATCTTTTACACTTTAGCACTCAAATTCATTGCCCCCATAAACTGAACTGGGATTCCACTACTAGAAGAACTAGAAATAATTCTTCTATTTATATAAAGTACAGGTTTTTTAAGCGTTTGTAATAAACGTTTTTATGATGGATTGCCTAAACTGCATTAGTTTGTATTATGTGCTTTGTTTCAATCCCACATGCATAGTGGAGATTATATTTTGATATGTTATTTGCAATATCAAAAAGCAAACTTAAAACCATACCAATGTCAGTAGGTTGACAAAGTAATGATTTAGGCTAAAACATTCTTCTTTTCATGTAACATGTGCAAGTGTGAACTGTCATTACATTCTTTGTTTGAAATACTGTATCTGACAATATGTTAACATAAACTTCCACAACAATATCTCCTTCACCCAACCAGAACCCCTGTCATGCTGTCATTCATATGCATAAGAGCAATAGAATTTGTTATTGTAAATATTCATTTCAGTGCAGCCATGGTCAATATGCATTTCTCCATTTACTTGTTTCCAGTTTAAAGTGCTGATGAATGTGTACCATTTTAAAATGTTTACTTTACATTAGATACAAGTATGCAAACATTTTACATGAATTAATAATTTTTAATCATCTGGGAGTTCAGATGTGTTATGGAAAATTACTCTTAATTTATGCAGTATTTTTCAGGAACTCATCTATTGCATAATTGGAAAAATTACTGAATTAATGTCAGCTGGTCTTGTCTTCTTTTACCTGATGCTCACTTTAATTGGGGTAATACTGTTGTGTATATGAAACCTAAACAAAATGGATGTATAAGAAGTGAGTTCTTCTTGATCTGTATATTGTACTTGGATAAGAAACCATGCTGATTATGCCACACCCTCCATGCAATCTGCTAATGTTCACAAAAATATTTACATTGCATTGTATGATCAAATTTATGTTTTCATGCTACATACAAATTCTTTCTGTTTGCGGCTAAGGGTGAAGAGAGCGAGTATGTTGGTGGGTTTTAATTCAATTTGTAACATGTATTAAGTTATTATGTTACTATGCTCACGTGCCTAAACACCAACAGAAAGATGGCCAAAATAAAAAAGTCGTCATGTGCCAAATTTGCAAATGTACAATACTAAAGCAGGCCAGTTCTGTTTTATCTATTTGGTATTTCTTTGTATTCATTACACTTTATTAACATGTTTTTATCACCTTTTATTCTGTGCTGCATTTTTCAGTGGCAGTTATATTTAGAATGCTGAGATTAAAGTAGGATTGTATCGTGTTTTTATGTAGATATGCAATTTCTATTTAAATGTGGTTCTTCTGATTTGATGATCCTTTCTAGTAAAAGTTTGCGAACTATAAATATTACAATGCTTCCAATTTTTCCATTCCCCATCCCTCCAACCCAAAATATCTGCAGAGAAATTATTACATTAAATTCAAATAAACATGTGTTATAACAGTTTATTCTGTTTCTCACAGAAATACAACAAAATATGTTCCCATACTGAGTATGATAACAAGTAGGTCTTCATATCTCAGTTTTATTAGATGATTCCGTCCACAAAGAAGTGTGAATTAATTTGTCATCACTAGCTGACACTAGTCAGTAAAATCAGCTGAATTATCAGAATACTGTAGTATTCACCAGGAATTCTGATTTGTGATTGATATAGGGCAGAGGGCGGAGTTTAATGACTACATGTGAAATGAATATGCCTGTTGTTACATAAGAGAAAGTACTGGTTATTTCTTCACTTCTTAGATTACATTCACCTTAAATAACACAGAATATAAGTTTCAATAATAACAGCCTTATTATGAAATTTTCCTAATATTTTAAGATAGTATATGTATTAACTACCTCTCATGAAAAGGGAAAATTAAATCAAATATTTGGGTGGATAAAAGGGCAATAATTAGAGTTTTGTAGCTTCCAGTAACAAAGGAATAGCATTACTTTGTTATATGTATCAAGTTAGAGATGAGGAAAACATATCAATGATTTTGCAGCTTACATTATGGAATTTTGTTCAGTGAAGACTGCAGAGAAAGCAAATGTTTCAAGTTACTGCAGTTGTGTAAATATAAAAGTAAAATTGCTGTTTATTTGTACGGAGGTAAAGCTCCCTTAATTCTGTAGTAAGCAGGTGTAGGTAAGTAGTCAGTTTTGCAAGTTGTGTGGGAACATGAAGGTCATATATCCCAGAAATTCACCACATAGTAAGTTTGATGGGCACTTTATAATGGTTGTGGTAATGAGGGAAAAGTGTAAACTCCATCTGGTGGGAATATATGAAGCATTTCTATTGGGTTGTGTTGACTAAATATTAAGAGTTAAATTGCACAGATAAATTTTGAATTGTATTTAAATGATAAATGCAGTATTACTAATCAGGATTTGAGGTTCTGGTGGCAATGAGTACATTAATGGCTGTCTTCTGGGTTGTAGTGCCATGTCGTTTGGTAGAAGTTTACCAGCATTTCAGAGGTCCTTGCTGCCTCCACCATTGCCTTGATGATGCATGATCTCTAGTGTTGGTTAACTTCTACCAGACTACATGGCACTATAACCCAGAAGAAAGCTGTCCGTATGTTCCTAATACTTCACAAATTGTAGTGTTCTACAAAAAAAGTATGTGAACTTAATGATAGAAACATCTGAAAACATGAGGCCACCTAGCACAAATTTCGTAATTCATTTCTGCATATTGTGTGTACATATGTGGCACTTAAAGCGTCAAGTACTAACAATCAGTTGTAAGTTGCATCTTTTGACTTCTCTAGAATACTCGTAATTTTCTGTGGGAGAGGGCACGCTACTTTCATGTAACACCGCAGAGTGTATGAAATGCATTACAATATTCAAATTCATCGCCCTGATGATGGAGGCAGTTTGACCACTGAAACGTTGGTAAAGATCGACCAGACTACAGAAATCTTCATACTCTCCGCTGTGAAAACCTCAAATCTTACATGCAATAAAATATGTATACTTTGGACGCCCCTACATGGGTATACTCTATGGTTAGTAGTAACTTGGATATCTCGAAAGAAACATGTTTTCAATGTGTTATCTGTGGTGTAAATACACGTCATGTTATTTTGGTGGACGCTGTATTGTATAAATTAATCTACATATTATCATAGACGTTTTTCAAGAGTGATAATTATATATCTAATATGCTTGAGTTTGAAGATGATTATTTTTTAGAAGAAGATAAAATGTGAGTAGAGGACACTACTGCGTGCCCCGTCTTCCAGTAGTATTCCATCCCTACCGTCTCTAACGACACTTCCAAATTTGTTGTCATTTGTATTCCGTAAAATTATAATGTTCCAATTGATCGTCAGTCTCGTGCTATTGAATTTATAGTTGTACTATTAATAAATAACCCGTATTTGCCCTTTAATTTATCTTATTCTATCTCAAGTTTTAATTTCTAAGAGGTAATCACCAAGGTCATACTAATTATTTGTAAAAAAAATGCTGTCCAGTAACTTTATCTATATTATTTCTTTATTTAAGTTAAGATTATAACCCAGGTTCGCTCATGTGCAGGAAGGGTGTATCTCCGTGCACATCTGCGTCACCCCACTGTCCATTTGACTTAGAGCATTTTCTCTCATTCTTCCTCACATTCAGTGTGGCGTGTGTTGTGACCCAATACCAGTCCTGTGCTGAACATGGTACATAATTCAGAATGTCTACTCGAACTGAGTCTGATTAGTGACCAGTATTTCCCTTTTTCAATCAGCAGCAATAGTGAAGGACACTGCATATATAAAATGTACTGCTATATGTACTGGTTAGGTTAGATTAATTGTGTTATTAAGGTTAAACCAAAACGTGAAGGAACATTTTATAATACCATGAATATAAGCAACAGATGAGTGGGGTAGAGATGAAGGAGACACCAAATGGTAAAGGGTGGTGAAAGGGGGATTGGTGAAAAAGGAGGGAAGCAGTACCAGTTTCTTTAATGTTATTCCTAAATCAGGGGTCAACAAAAACTATAAACATGTTATTTGATAGGCTTAGTAATAGTCAGTAATTTATAATTATTATATTATGAAAAATTATAAAAATTGGCTGTCATGTGGTCACTATGGTTTGTCTGCTCTGTGAAAGAGGAATGACATGTATTTTCAGAAAACAGCCAAAGAAGTTTTGATTAGCTTATCATAAAAGGTAGTAAAATAATATGATCTTTTGTGGGTAAATGGCCTGCTATGTCATCATTGGAGTAAAAGATGTTGGAAATTTCTGAAACAAATAAAGAAATATGTTGGTTATAGAAGATGAGCTTCTTCACAGATTTAGAGAGTTGAGGAGGTGGGTGGCCTTGTCATGTTTCTGATGCTTTACCCGTGTTCAAGGGATTCATGCTACATTTTGAAACTATTGACTTTACAAAAGCTTCTGCATTAAAATTATGAAGATTGTATTTTCAAATCTGTACAGGTATTTTCTTGTTAATATATGTCGTTGTTTTTTCTTATTTTATGTACATGTCATTGGCTGATGAAGTTAAAATTCTTGTACAGTTTCCTCCAACATTTTTTGTCAGTGGCTATGGGGAAACAGATGTAATAGTATTTTATGAAAATTGCGTAATGTATATTGACACTGTGTAATCTGAGCTACTGAAAAAGCATTGTTAAATAAACTGTAAATCAATAATACATAATATATAAGAATTTATACTGGCTATTAATGTTGTGTGCAGGAGGCTTTTCCCCCACCCATTTCTGGTCACTTATTT
Source organism: Zootermopsis nevadensis (assembly GCF_000696155.1). Next base: position 738,959 of record NW_019060047.1, read on the forward strand.
CAAAGCTTCCACTTGCCTTCCCCTACTCCACAATCCCTTGTGACAACCATTCAAATGGCAACATAGTGTTAAATAAGGAAGTAGTAGAAGGAATAGGAAAAGAGGCTCAAGAAATTACACAAAATGCAATTTTAATGTAAAAATCTTGCATAAAACTTTTACAACTTCATTTATAGTTTGAATCCCATGAGATGAATAAAAACCAAAATGTGTAGGGAGGACGGATATTAATAAGTAGTTACACATGATGGTATCATAGTTGTACATACAGTAAATGTAAAGTAAAGTAAAGTTTGTCCCACTATACGCCATGTAGGTGTTTGGGGTGAGTGGAGGTATATCTCCTCTCTTTCTTGACCTCGGCACTAGATGGGGGTGAGTGGTCAGCATCACGCCCAGTTGTACATACAGTACTGAATAATAATACAGTGGCATGAATACCAGTATTAAAACATATTGTTGCATTTTTATGATAAGTATGAATTCAATGCAAATTAGAAGATTAATTTTGCTTAGAACAAAAGAAAGTAATAAGAGTAACTTGTTTTCAAAGAAGTATTGAAGTAGGAAACATATGTAGAAGTTTGTTAAAGCTCAGCTACATAGTCACTTTTGTTAAATTTTTCTTTGTATTCCTTTATGCATTTTTCTTTTCCATTTTTATTTTGTTTTTTAGTTTGTGTACTGAATTGTGTTTCAGCATGTATTTGTTGCAGTTGCACTTTTGACCTGCCTCCTCATCAGTTGTGATTTCTGCTTTGAAGTGGATATTTGTCATTTAGTTGCCTCATTCCCTACTTTACTGATTCTGCATTGTGAATGTGGCCCAGTAATTCAAGATACTTAGGTTACATACCATTGCAAAGGGCAGAAGTAGAATACAACTCTCTGCATGGTGATTCACGCCTGAAAGCCATCATGGAAGATCGAATGTATGTTGTTTTCATATCCTTATGTTTTCTTGTGAAGAATTGATTTTTGTTTGAAGCATTGTTCACCAATTTATATAATTCATTTTTTGACTTTCCTTTATCAAATTAGGACCTTAAGAGTGTACTCCTTAACACCAGTTAGTTAATGAGAATTACAAGAAAATGCATTATACCAACAGTAATATGTTGAACATTATCAATTGCCTGAGCTATATTTGATATGCATGACATTTGCACTTCAGGTGATTGTTATTGTACCAGATTTTATTACTTTTTTATTCAGCAGTGTTGCCAACCACACAACAAAAATATTCCAGTATTCCCCTTACTTTTTGAGTCTTCTTCATATATGAAATATATGTCAGACAACATAGAATGTCCAACAATATTGGTATAATGGATCAATGAGTGTCACACATCTTTAGAGAATAAATAAAATGTATTTTTTCCCCCCTCTTTTATGTCAAGTCTTCCTGTATTGCTTGCTTTAGCATACCAACACTGGCATGAAATGGATTAGTTGTGCTGTCACATCTGTGTAACATTTAGGACATAATGTAGACCCCTGATTTTCCAGGGGCAGATTAACTGGGTTGTGAATTAACTGGAGTCTATCTGGTTTAAATTTTATGTTTATCATTATCTCAGAAAATATATTTCCAAACTAACCTGGATAATCGGGAGTCTACTATATGTGCAGAATATGACACTCCTGCATGTGCACCTTATGATTTTTGTTTATCCACTATCTTCATGTGTTACCAGATGCCAGTGGTATCATTACATCCAGTGCATGCATGCATAAGAAACAGCAATGATGCTGAGTACATTTACTACGGTTATGGACAAAAATAATTGTAATTATGAATGCTGTTAGGAAATATGTTTCTTCAGAAGTCTGTGTGTTGGAACATCTGAAATTGGTCCGGTAATTATTTAAGTTTGATATTTACAAATGTAAATGTTGAAACATCATGGCAGAAAATGTACTACAGCAATTGAATGTGATATGTAAGCAATGAATGTTTTCATTGCCTGTACTTTATCATTCTTTCCATAGCATAAGATGTTAGGTTATGTTATTTCAGTCCATGTCTGTGAGTAATGTGGGCAAAATTTGAGATATGGTGGGTAGATGCAAATATATTGAATAAGCAGTCACAGATAGGTGTTATGGTGAGGTCCTCTAGCTTGGTAATTAGATGGGATTAAGTACTACTTACCATTAGAAACTGACGTGGTATGAAATGTTACACAGAGTGTGGACTAGGACGGATTTTATGGAATGACCTACAATATGGAAAATGGACAGATTTGGAGCTTGGAATGTCAGGAATCTGTAATACTCAACTTAATTGAAAACAACAGCAAGATAATATTGCTATCTCTTCTTGGTAATCTGTAGTCTAGCATCTGATGAACATGATTTCTTCGTCTCTGTCTGGTATTCCTTAGTGTCATCAGTCATTGTGTTAATCTTGAATAAATTCATCATATACTCACTTTACTGTCTTAATTCCATTGACATTATATGGCAGAACGCAGGTTGCCTTTGTAAGAGGAAGGAAATCCAATTTGGATTAGTTTTAAGTGTACATTTGATTTGAAAATAATGGCCTTGTTTTCTACAACTCACTTCAGAAGAATATACCAGTATATACACTCACCTTTCACCATGACATTTTTCATAATTAAGGAGTCCCTGTGTCTTTATTTTAAAATGTACTGTCATTGTTCCATATGTTAGTAGTTTAACCATGCTCTGCATATGCTATGGTTTGTTGACAAATAACTATTTTACATTTTTTATTCCTTCCTTTCATGAGATAGTGTAGTCAGTGTAGTAAATTTTATGAATGTTTAAGCACAGTAATTGCTTTTGATTACTTTCAAATGTTGATAGATTGAAATACAGTTAGATGAGATATGCTGTATTCATGTAGTAGTGTAATCTGGTATTTTGTAAGTGACTCCAGTTCATCTGCAAAGAATAAGGACAGAAAAATCTGCATAAGACATTGAAGATGATGAATTGATAAACATGTAAGTAAACACATTAAAATAGATTGTTACTTGTTTATAACAAATTACTTTGTAAATTAATAATTTAACATTTTGTAGATCTATGTTTTGAAATTTCAGGTGAGAATAACACAAACATTTTAAAACTGTTACCATTCAAAGCTATACATTAATGGAAAATGTGTTTCTCCTTAGTAGGTATATAGGTATGATCAGAAAATTCTTTGATCCCGAAATATTTTATGAAATATTTGTGATGTCGTTTCATTTCCTGAAAAAATCTAAATGTTAGCAACCTTCCTCATCTGTTTGAACATAATTACATGGAGAAGAGTCCTTCAATGAGAAGTTCATAGATATCATCTAGCCAAATTCCCCATCGTGCATGAAACCTGGTGATATTTACCATGTTTACGAGAACTGGCCACTAGTTTCTGTACTCGATCAGATGATTCATTTTTCTTCAGCCTCCTGTCATTTTCTCTCTCATAAGTCCAATTATTCTCCTCAGTACCCTGTTATCAAACACCTTCAATCTTCATTTTTCCTTAACATCAGAGTCCAAGTTTTCTGTTTATATTCAGTAAGAAATTAGGTTTGCCAAAGAATGAGACCTTAAGGAATTTTCCATTCACATGTATACAAATAGTATCCTACTCAATAAAGTGCAAAATTGCTTTTCTTTTTTCCTGTATTAATTTTTTTAATTACATTACACTGAAGTTTGAAACTTGGTTCTTAACTATAGATTGTAGTGCAGTGTTTCTAAACCATTGTGGTTCACTGTGAGTTTTAAAGTGTCCTAAGGTTTTGGCATTTTTAAACATTTAACAGTATTTCAAAAAGTGTGGTAATAGCAGTGAGATGCTATTCATATGTATTTTGTCATCTCATTAGCATCTACTACTATTTTTTTATTAAATTATTGTATCAGTAGTTGGTTTTTTCTTTATATTTGTAACATACTGTATGCACTCTACCAAAATAGCCATTTTTAATCTTGTTATAATTTAATCTTGAATTTTTTATGAACTGTTTTGTGTATTACAAAATATTACATAAATGAACTGCACTGTTTTAACACTCAGGAAGATTCATTTATCAGTATACTTGTATTTCATGTTACTAAATTCTATTTTATGTGTGCGGATCAGATGGAATGGGCCCAGAATTATTTCAGTGTTTGGCTTTGGTATTATTGGTATTAAATGGGTTCTGCTATCACAGTTTCATTTAATTATAGTTATTTTTACTTCACTTTAAGGTGAAGTATATCTCATTATTATGTCTTAGTAATGAATTTAATACAACCAGGGTTTTCTGCACCCTGTAATATACCTGAAATTTATTTTCTTTATTTTCACTGTTATGTACATATGAAAGTGCTTCTTGTTCCTATTCTTATGAATGCATAGTTAGTGTGTGATAGAAAATAGTTTCTTGTACAAATGTTGAGCATTTATATGTTTGTCATTTTATGGATGGAAGATATAAGCAGTTCCCTTTTATATGTATGTGCGTGTCAGCTGTATTTATGTTGCTGTTTTCTGATCAGTGTGTAGTAGCATTTCACAGATAATTCAGTTAGAAGAACAGTGGGAAAATGTAGTTTTAAAAAAGGATTCTTATTTGTCAGATACATGTTTTTCATTTTTCTGTTGCGAGGGTTTAAGGGATAATAAACATGAACTGAATGATGGAGTTTCACAAATGTGATGTGACTTTGCCTCTTTTTATGTTTTAATTTTCATGATTTTCCTTAACTGCTTCTGGAATATTTAGACTAATTAACTAATGGTTATTCTTTCCATTTTTCATTAATTCACAATGCATCATTAAGGTTGTAGAGCTTGCTTTGAAGTCTACTTGTGATTGCAATTTGTTGTTGACTGTGCTGTCTTCCTTTCTGTGCCGCTTTCCTGGTGTCAATTTTAATAAAAGAAACCAAGGTGATGATCATCATCACTCTGAAGGTGATTATGATGGTAATCAGGACGAGCGGAAAGCATTGTTGGATTCGCTGCAAACACCATTACATCTTTTGGCATACCAGAACACCGTGTAAGTGAGTTCTGTTATCTCCTTTTGCGGAACTGAATCCTTGCTAGCCCACTCTTGCTTATCCTAACCCAACATCAGCAGCAGTAGCATGGAATTGTGTAGCAAGCACATCCTGCTATGCAGCACCGCACCTGCAAAGAAGAAGCAACAGTCCATCCCATCATAGTTAGAATATATAGGATGCACCAAACATTGGATCACATAGTGGTTTTACAGTACAAAATCCTGCATTCTTAGCATTTTTAATTAGTTTTTCATAATGTTTATGTGTTGGACAAAAAGGAAACAACAGTGTTTAGAGAGGTTAATTATACCTTTCAGAGAATGTCCTCATTGTTACTTGTTTCCCCTCCAGTTTATTAATATTCCAGTAGTAGTATAATTTTTAAACAAATTCGTACTTACTTAAGGGGATTATTTTGTTTTGTGATGTATAACCCGGTGCATTGTTCAACACGTTTTTATATAACAAAAAATTGATTTTTGAAAGTGAATACATAATTGATTGTTAATCTTTGTATTTTAAATGGAGTTATTTTTCTTCAGAGCACTTAGAAATATAGTCCCTTCCACTTCTTTCATTTGAGTACTGCTGCCTTATAAGAAATGAAAAGCACTGGGTACTGCCAATTAAGAACATGTTAAGTAACTAACTATATGTTACAAAGTCCTTCAATGGAGGCTAATATTCAAGTAAGATTCTACTATTATAAAGATTCCCCATACTTCCATTGAACATGAAGATGTATTATTGTCCCACAACTTGCCCCTGTCCTAAGCTAGATGAATCCAGTCCACATCATCGTTTGTTCTTGAAATTTCTGCTAATTTCAGGTCTAACTTTATTCAGTTATCTCCATTCATTTGGCTTTGATTCTGCAACAACTGCAATTTAGCCTACTTCCTTTGATACTTTATTTCTTAGATTCACTAACCAACTCTGCTGCTGGCATGTATATTGTTCCCTCTGGCACTGTAACATAATAATCTGATAGTTTTGACTTCTACATTTTAAATAGATTTAGAAAATTTAGTATAGCCCCTTCATTGGGTCAGACTCTGATGATTCTTGCAAGTGCCAGTCACTGTTCATATAATTAGAAGACTTTTGTCCATATGAATTATCATCCTACACTCAAGGCCCTTCTATTGTGATGTGCACTCTCTCCAGAATCAACTGCCATGGGAACATCAAAACAGCTCTGTGAATAATCAGTACTATGCAACAAGTTAGGAAATGTACACATAACATGACAGTTTTATTGTGTTTAGCAGAATTTGACTTTTGCCAGACAAAATACTGGAAGAACACTGCTCATGGCCTGGTAACCGTGAAAAATTAAAACAATATTGATAATAGACATTTTATTTGTTATTTCTTAATTCTTGCAACAACAGCTGTAGTCATTGATATTTGTACTGATGGGAAACATTATGCCTGTCTGATAGTTAGGATGATTTCATTACCCATCCAGACTGCAGAAATGTAGGTGTAGGTTTTTACATAAAGTGACTTATTGTTGGCTGATTTAAACCAAAATTGAAATTTCTTGGCAGTTTTTACAAATTCCCAAATATAAAAATTTTCATCACAGACTACCCAGCTCTTGAGTTATGTGCGTATGGATGGATAGATGGACAAATAGGCTCTATGCACAGATGTGGACATCACTGAAAATGACTGTGCGTGGAAACCCCATGCTTAACAAGTTACACAGTTTAAACAGAAAGATCATAACCAGTAGATTGGACACATACTTAATAATACAAGAAGAACTTTTACTTTATGTTTTATTGCCTTAGTTATATTAAAAGCTTATCAACTACGTTTTATGTACAGTGTGTGTTATTTTTTTGTGTGTGTTTGTATTTATAAAATAGTGTGATTATGTAGGTTAATAAAACTGTTATAACATTTCTTTTTGACGTAAATACGTCTATGTGGAAGGGTCATTCGGCAAAAAGGCATGACGATGATGTGAAAGATCCATATCAACAATGTGTAAATATGGACCAACAACAATAGTCAGCTTTATATGAACTGCATGCATTGTTATGTTACCTAAGAAACTAATTGTTACATCATCTGTTTAATCGGCATTGTTGTGTTACATTACTGCTGTCAACAATCCGTTTTCGTTATTGCAGAAAGAGCTGAGCTGTGAATCGCCTGTAGATGAAGTGCGTCATAGACTAGATAATTTTGTGCTGGTAAAAACGTTTTAGAATACCAAAGCACTTATCTCATATAAGAATTATTACATTACATTACGGAGACGTATTTACGTCAGATTCTCCGGAACCGTGGTTCCACTGTCAACTTTAATTACGATGTTTTATTAAATTATGCTCCATAAATTAATGCTGCACTTGAATAATTCTGAAATGTGAAGCTTTGTGGGAGATACTTCTGTTTGAACATACAGCATTCTCTTGGCCAGAGCTGAATTTCCTGACCTCAGATGCCTTCTCAGTTTGCTGTTCATAACTGTTATGGATAAATGTACTGAATACTATTTGGCTATGGAATTTGCAAGGCTTATATCCTGCTATTAGTTTATATTGGTTGTGGTGTTGAAATGGTTTTTGCAAGGTTCCATTTACTGATATTAGGATTTACTATTGTAACAAATTATATATGGTTTACTTGAAGAAACATTTTAGATACTAACTTAGAATAGATCCTGTCTTGTAACCCTTTTTTCTCTTTAAACAAATTTAATGTAATGAGAGTATGCTGTAATATAGTGTGACTTATCTCTGTGTAATGTATACATGAGCATGCTTCTGAGTATCAGCCATATCTGATTGTAGTAGGCCTATCATAATTGGCCTCATTGTCATAGGCATGAAGGAAGTAATTTAGGGAGTCGGCTGTGGTTCATGTTTAAATTACTGAAGTATTTTGCATTGTTTTTTGTGAATACAATATTTAGTATTATTCCCAAAGAAAATATCCAATGAGGAAAATCTGAGATTTGAGGTTATCCATCCTGAAGACTGAGGTGATGTGTTCCTCTGAAATGTTTCTAAACATATACAAGACTGCTTGACAAAAACCAGAATAATACAATAAGCATGAAGAGAAATGTGTAGTGATAACCTTTCTTTAACTGTGAAATTTTCCTCTTCTTAGTGCAAGGGATAAACCCTGTGATAAGGAGGCCAAAGAACTCATGTCTTGTGAGGACTAAAGGTCATTCTTAGGTAATTTTTTTAAAATTATTAAAATCAAGTTTCTTTCTGCAAATAATTTGCTTCTCGATTGACTGTGGTGGATTCACAGGCAACTAGGAACCAGGATACAACATATTTTGAATTTGTGTTAACTATGATCCAAGAGGAAAGTTATTGGAAGTGGACGGAGCAATGAACAAGAGTAGGATGTTATAAATGTGTAAGTGTAACATTGAATAATTGTTCAAAATTTTGTGAACTTTGAGATAAACAGATTGCATCAGTTTTCTGTGCTTAGACATGGTAAGTAATTGAATAGTTTCAACATGGACTGGAACAATGAAACATGGACTCAATTTTCCAAAAGTGCATACAATAGTAAAAACAAACAGGTTATGCCTGGTGCTATACATCCATTCCCCCTACATTGACATGGCATGTTGCTTATTAAGCACCAGGGACAACTTACCTTACAACAATATTTATTGCTAGCAGTGGTGGCTTAACACAGGTTCAGATCTCATCTAGGGTATGTTTGTTTATTCATTCTTGTTTGTGACAAAGGTTGATTTATTACATCCACTAGACCACCAGGGCAACCCAGGAGTTGTTTAAATAGCTCTGCACATACTACTAGTGTAGTTACTTCCTATCTCAATAGAGGGAGTCATATAGAACTTGCCTCTAGGTGTGGTTGGCTGATAACCCATTGTGTACTGACGTATACAAGCTGATGCAGTTTTCCTTTTTGTGTTGTCTTGGTAGTAATCACATACAATAGAATAAAGCAAAAGTTATTCACAAAGGAAATCACATTGGAAGCTGGCTCTGAACTCAGGACCCTCTGTTGTATGAAGGTGGAGCACAGATGCTAGCCCAAATTTGGCATCAAGATGAGTATAAGTACTATTGAAATCTGTAGTGCTCCATGTCACATTCTTCAAACTCATGAAGTTCAATTACAGGAAACGTCTCACCCAAAGTTACTGGTGAATACTGTTAAATTTGGATGCTGTTTGCAAGTGAAAACAGATATGGATAATCTCCAATTCCTTATTAAAATGTTTTACAGTTTCCATTTTTACAGTGGCAAAATATTATTTAAAACACCTTTATGAATGTGATTTTGAAATGGTTTCCCCAGAATTAGAAGAGTAATAATGAATATCAATTTATCTCTGGAATATTTGCCAAATTCCTATCCAAAACAGTGGAAAGGGTTATAATGCCTCCATATATTAATTATATATACATTTTATTGTGTGTATAGACTATTGATGGTGGTAAGATACCAACTTTCTTGTGTATTTAATGTTTCTATTAATATGCATACTTGTAAAATGCTACTGAGAGCATGTATCTGAAACCCTTTTGAAAATCTGCTTCTCTCTCTCTGATGTAACAGTACTGGTAAGAAGTATGTATATTCTATTCTAAGAATGTGTGTGACAGGATTATTGTTTATTTCAGGGGAATGACTGTTACCTCTGGTAGTGTCACAATTAGAAAAGACAGCTCTAATTTAATTGGTGTCAGCATTGGTGGTGGGGCTACTCTATGTCCATGCCTCTACATAGTGCAAGTAAATATACAGTATGCCATTATGAAGATTGGGGTATAACATCCTGCTTTACTTAACATTCCCTGACTATTACCTTTCATATAACACTGGTACTGGCTAGATAACATGGCTTCCACAGAAATTCTCCAAAACTAATAGTCTGGTACTTGTTGACAATCTGAGAGCAAGCCTACCAAAGATACTATGTTGCAGTTAGTGACATGTCTGATGTTTTAGAACTGTAAAGAAGTTAACATGTAATGTAATTTATAACTCCTTCCAGTGAAGGCTGAGTAGAAAATAAATACCTGATGAATTCCTGTTGAAGTCTTCATCCTAATTTGGGTTATATGTGCACTTGCACTTTGTTAATCAATTTTCTTTTGATGATGTGAACTTTATGGCTTATTGGGCACGTCAGATCCATTGATGTTTCATTTCAAATTTTAACCTTAAAATGTACATTTAGAGCAGGCAACTGGAGGTATTGTATGTTAGTAGTTTATCGACAGGTAAAATGTATTTTAATGTAACGTACCATATTTTATTTGGACTACCTTCTTAATACAGGTGTTTGACAACACTCCAGCTGCTAAAGATGGCACTTTACAAAGTGGAGATGAACTGGTGGGAGTTAATGGAGCATCTGTCAAAGGAAAGACAAAAGTTGAGGTGGCCAAGATGATACAAGCCTCTAAGGTAAGAAACATGAAGTCCTTTCTGGGGTTATCTGAGAAGAAAGTCCTTAGACCTACTGCTTTTCTTCTTTATTCTTCACATGTCACTGTCCTACTACTGTTCACTTGGGCTGCACCTTCTGTATACTTTTTAATTTGACCACCCATTTCCCCTTGAAAGAGGCTAGCTGTTTGAAGGTCTGTTTTATCTGTATCACTTTCTGTTAGATATTACTCAAATGGAGCAGTTCCCACTGACGTTGTGGATCTCTATTAGCGGAGGCCATTGGGTAGTCACTTTGCCTTGAATTTAGAGACTAAGGATTTCTGTAACACCAGTAATATAGTGAGGTTTGAAGCTCTCATATTGGCAAGTATGAAATTGGCTGTCTTCTGAGTTGTTGCACTGTTTAGCCTTATAGAACTTCATCGGTGTTTCAGATTTGCTTGCTGCCTTCATCATCACGGCACTCACCCTGATGATGGAGGCAGAATGGCACAACAACTCTGAGGACAGCCATCTTCACCATTAATATAGTCAATATCTGTGTGGTGCCATCAGCCAGAAACCAGATCCACATTAGCATAGATGAACTTTTTTGACAAGACCACATTGTTGTCCTTTGCTGGCCTTTTTTTATTTCCAAGTTTAGGAATGTGTGGAACATTACTTGTGGTACAGTGCTTAGTCACATGGTCACCATTTACTAGGCAGGTGGTAAAGCTGTTGTATGATAGGAGATGGTGTTAAGAAAAGTGGCATACTGGAAAATATTTTTCAGATTTCCATAATTTCCATTTGTTTTCAGGATGAGGTAACTATCAACTATAATAAACTGCACGCAGACCCACAGCAAGGAAAAACACTGGATATTGTTCTTAAGAAAGTGAAGCATCGACTTGTAGAAAACATGAGCAGTGCTACAGCAGATGCCCTAGGACTCTCTCGCGCAATTCTCTGCAATGACACCTTGGTCAAGAAACTGGAGGAACTGGAACAGACAGAAATGATGTACCGGGGACTTGTTGAACATGCTAAGAGAGTCCTGAAGGCATTTTTTGATCTCCTTCAGGTTTATAAAGGTACTTATAATTCAGAAACTAACTAAAGCTATTAGTCATTGCCTGGGGTTTTGTTAAAATATGCTGATCGAAAAACAGTAAGGTGAAATTATAGGCCGTTATTTATTCGATCATGAAAATATTTCTTTTCCCATTGATTTCTATATCCTTAAGTACTTATCAGATTATTGTGCTTGCAACATGAAAAGTTTCCTGTAGTTTGTATGTTATAAGCGTGGTGTGTTTACAAGAACATTTTTAACTGTCTATACTTCACTCAATTTAGTGTACTAACTCCATGAACGAAGTTGTTCTTGAAAGCTGGTCAGAGACATTTTCCACTACTTTTGGAACCTGAAAGTTCATTGCTGTGTTTGTATGAGCTTGCCACAAATTCAAGGGCCCGGTACAGCACTTTAAACATGCTGGTCTTTTCTGATGGGGAGTTTCAAAATTCTCAGTTGAAGGACCAGTCTTTGTCAGCTGTCCATGATTGCATTATTAATATATTTGCACTTACAATCCATTTCTGAATGCTGACTCCTTCATCTGCAGACTATTGAAATTACATTTTAAAGTGATTTTCAAGTTTGCCTTTTTTTTAAGTGGATTGGAGTGTCCTATGAAAAACTAATGTTGGAGCTGAGTTTTTGAATTGAATGGCAGCCCAAATTTTCATTATCATTCATGTTTTTAATTTCTTATACAGCTTTTGGAGACACATTTGCTGGAATAGGGGTCCGTGAACCCCAGCCACGAGCTAGTGAGGCATTTCGTCAGTTTGGTGATTATCATCGCCAAATGGAAAAATTTGGCATAAAGATGCTGAAGTCAGTTAAACCTGTAAGTTGAGATTTAAAATATACAGATTTAATATTATGTAAAGTAAATTGGTTTGGAAATATTTTCTATTCCCTGTGATTCTGTTTACAAGAATTAAGTCTCTGGCAACTGAACTTGAAGATGCAACACTGCTTATATTTTCTGAAAAGCAGGGAGGATGTTACAGATTTCTAACTAAATTGTAGTGGGTATGTCCTGAATTTATTAATTTCAGTGCAAACCCCATTTTTAACCCACTTTCCTTTTTTAAACAAAGAAAGAAACACTTATTAGATATATGTGTCAGTGTGAGTCCCCTTTCACATTTTGAAGTATTTGATCAGTTTTCACAAAATTTTGTACAAATCTTTTGCCACTGGTGGCCTCACCGTCATTATTACTATTTTATTTCCTGCAAATAGTCATGTCAAAAGTGATTTCCTTTGAAATGTTTATTCAGTGGTCCAGAGAGGTGAAAGTTGCTAGGTGCTATGGTAAATAGGGAAGACATTTCCAGAAAACTGCTGCAGGTGAAGTGTGGTGGTAAATGCTGTGTGGAGGTGGGCATTGTCATGGAGAAGGACTGCTTTCTCTATAGTGTAATCTGAGTCTATTCAAATAATAATTTATTCTCAGAAAGGAATAGGTGGTTATTATTATGGTAATAGGATTAGTAATTGTAATTTATTAAGCTATAGGATTACCATGTTATTTTTCAGTTTTTAGCCTGAAGTAACCTTAAAATTTGTGCATTTTTCAATGGTACATACTTATCAGAAATGTTATAAAATTGTGTATTTTCTGCTTTAGATTTTGTCAGACCTGGGTACATACTTGTACAAAGCCATACCTGACACAAAGTTGACCATTCGCAAGTATGCTGACACTAAGTTTGAGTACTTGTCATACTGTCTCAAAGTGAAGGAGATGGACGATGAAGAGTACAGTTATGGAGCACTTCAAGAACCTCTGTATCGTGTTGAGACTGGAAACTATGAATACAGGTACTGCCTTAATGTCTTCAGTGACATGCCTAGAAAACTTCTTTGTTAGACCCAAAGTATACTAGCACATTTAGATCCATAGATCCATTTCATTTGATGATAATGGACTTTTCCCTATCTCCCACCCCCACCCCTAAAAGACATTTCATTACATTCAGTAAGAAAGTTTTGAATAGTGAAGGTGATGGTCATTTTAACAAATATATTTGTTATAAGCTAGAATTTATATGATTTTGGCATGTCTTATATATGTCTACTTATTTTTCCATGTCCAGGTTGATCCTACGATGCAGACAAGATGCACGAGCAAGGTTTGCACGCCTTCGTTCTGATGTATTGGTGAAGATGGAATTACTAGACAACAAGCATGTGCAGGATGTAGTATGGCAACTTCAGCGTCTTGTAGCTGGGTTAGCAGAGTTTCATGGAGATACACTCACTTTACTGCAGGGAA